>JAULJZ010070250.1:0-13110 GCA_032270985.1 Heliamphora pulchella | reverse complement strand
AACTTATCGACAAGTTTCATAAAGGTATTAAACTATTAAAATCTGTATAGTTTTCGTTTTTCATGAAAATCGCATACATCGTTTTTACGGTCACGACGTTGATTAAAAAAAATCAATCTTTTTTTTTTGCTGCGCGGCTCTCTTTCCAACACCACAAACACTGATCATTGGGTCGTAATTCCACCACTCATACCACCGTCCAGATCCCAACTCATCCTAACCCTATGAGCATAATCCCTACAACAAGGATATCATGACACCCAACTAGGTCTAGCTCAATCTAACCTCCTAAATTCAAGCTACACACTACTTAGCATCTAGTCACATCACATTAACACATTATCACATACCGAGGAAATGCCCAGAGCAACGCGACAATCAGGATAACTAATTTAGATTTCTCATAGAAAGAACGTCGGCCAAACGCTTTTCTATTTCGAACCCTAAAGTAGTTGATCGGACGCCGTAGGGCATGCCACATCACCCCAAGACTAAACTCTCCATGCTCATATAAACACATAACACGCACAACACAATTCAATCCCAAACCCATGCAAGCACACAACTCATGCTGTGTAGTGGTACCTAACCTCGTCAAACAGATCACATACTATGGTCATGGTTACTCCCGACGGCACCTAGGTATTCGAACCTAGAGTTCTGATACCATTCTGTCACACCCCAAACCCCCGGGGACCCGTGAACTAATCCCAAACCGAGTCGTATAAGAAATTACCCATAATCATACTCATTCTTAAAACCTTAGTAATATGTTGAAAACTTATCTTTATCGTAAATACAACCAAACGGAATGACACTTACATCCCAACCCAAGTGTAGTAGAGTAGGTATATTCATAACCCAAGGGATAAGAAATTTGACAAAAAGGTTCAATATTGATGAAAATATACTTTTTCAAAGCATTTGGCCAATATCGGGTGAAAAATGGTAAAGAAAATTTGACATACCCTCACTATTTTAATTATAACTTTTTCTACAAAAAGAATTTTCTTATGAGGGTAGTCTTGTTGCAATGAGGACTTCTGGGGCTTCAATTTGAGTACAAAAATGACCTATTTGGAATCCGAATGAGAGAGATATGATAAAAAGAAGTGGGCCTTGCGCAGTCAGTCCGCTCGAGCGGACGTCGGGCGCTCGAGCGCCCAACTCTCTGCCAGTTGAGAACTCGAGCGGACAGGGCTCCGCTCGAGCGCATTGTCATCCGAGAAAATCACAGATTTGCCCCTGTTTTGAGTATCTAGCTTCAAAACCCTTAACCCTTCATTAAACATGTCTCAAATCTTGATTTCCACCCCAAAGACATTAGGTTTAAGTCTCACAAACCCTTTTTATGCAATAATTTCACAAAATTATGGTTTATCATTTCTCAAAACTCAAATCTTTGTGAGAACCCAACTCAATCCCCACATTACTCTATCATCCCTTCAAATCATGCATAAACTCTATTATATTTTACTTATATAAGAAATTATATCAACTCAAATTATCACAAACATACGAGAGAATCTAGATCCTACCTCAGATTTGCTCAAAAGCTTGAAATTCTTTCTGATCTCTCCATCTAGGGTTTGGATTGAGAAAGCTCTTGACTTCTTGGTGCTCCACCTCCTATCTCCTAGCTCCATAGCTTGACTTCTACCCTTGGTTGTTCCCAATCTATCTCCAAAGCTTCAACTTGAGGGGTGGAGGGTTAGGGTTTCATGAGGGATCTTGGGCTTCTCTCTCTAGAAAGGGAAAAGAAGAGAAGAGGGAAAGGGAGATGAGAGAGGGTATCACGTGGGTCTGGGGTATGATATATATATATAAACCCCCAAATATTCTCCAACCTTCAAGATTATTTCAAAAAATTCTCGATAGCCCGCTCAAGCGGACCCCCACCGCTCGAGCGGTGATCCCTAAACTGAAATTCTGCGAATTTTCTTAAAATTCAACGCGAAATCTCCGACTTTGCTCGCATTTAAATATTTCGAATTATTCATTAACATAGCCGTATCAATATCGTTCTTCACCATGTATCTCAATTTCACCCTCATATATTATTAATTCAAATTTAATTCTGTCTCTTCTCTTACCGAAAATATAGAAGAATAAAATAACAGGTATCGGGTCCTTACAGTTTGGGCCTTCAGGTGTTTTTTTTTTCTTTTCTTGTGAAAAACGACGTCTATTTATAGGCAAGGCGAGTAACACATACCTCTTTTGGGATATTGTCACCTGTCCAAAAAGAGTTAAAAATGAAGGCTGCTATCTTTTTGCTTTTGTACAATGACGGCTGCTACCTTTATGGTAGCAAAAAGGACAACCGCGACTTTTGAAAGTCGCGGCCTAGATAACAAAGCAACGGCCGTGACAAAGAAAGTTACGGCATGGTTTAGGGTTTACAAAAATGTAATGGCCATAAGATCAAAGACACGGCCTGTTCTAAGATTTTCAAAAAGGTAGCGGTCGCGAGGCTTGGAATATCATGGCCTGGAGGTGTTTTTAGGATTTTTGGGTTTTAAGCCATATTCGTGATCTTACTTGCTTTGGAGTATCTTTGAGCATGATTTTCATACTTTCGTCATTAGAGCGAATTCAAGACGGGTGCCTAAAATTTGGCTTGGTCAGATTGGGGTATCTACAGTGGTACTCTGCAGACGAGATATCAAGAGTATATTTTGACTTCCCGATAGACCGCTCGAGCAATCTATGCGAGGGTCGTGAGTTATAAGGCTGCTAGTGTTCGTAGCCGCCGGGTGTCATGTTATTTTTCTTATGATAGTTTGTATTTCTCTCCTAAGAACTCTTCTGCCCTCGTAACCTTCAATCATATTAGTGAAATGTGTGATCTCGTGGACGTAGGCACGACTTGTCGAACCACGTAAACCTTGTGTATTATGTGATTGCCTCACTTTCTCTCCTTCTTCATTATCATTCTGTGGTTTATGTATTCATGATTGATCTTGGGCAGAATTAGTGTTCGCGTTCTAATCCCCAACAAAAAATTGTAGCTAACACATTTTTCTAGTTACCCACCAAAAAATGAGGTATTTTTACTATTGTTTATTATGTCAAATCTAACTTCAAAGTTGTTGGTCTAAATCTGTCTAGTTAAATGAGTTCTGTCACATTTCTTGAGAAGGCTATATCACCTATTTTGAATGGTTATTCCCAAAAGTGTTCTTCACGAAAAAGGTTGGGGATATTTTAATGTAGATGATATCCAAAAAACATGACTTTTAGATCCCATTGGACCCCTAACTTATTTTTATACTCTCTGTTTCTAAATCTGAAAATCACAACTTCAAAGTTTTAAAATACTGATTTGACACATTTTCTTGTGAGGGTAAAAAATTGAGTAATTTCTTAAGAATTGGACTAGCATCCTTCACAAAAGTTTTAAGGGACATATTGATCTGTAACATATTCAAAAATTAGAATTTTTTAAATTCATTTAATACCCTAAATGTATTTTACTCTAACTATATTATAATCAGAATTTTTGGGTTTATGTTGAGGGCTGCTTTAAGTCTTTGTTTTATGAGGGTAAAATCACCTAGAATTAAGGTAAATTCAAAGAAGTGTTCTTCATGAAATTGTAGGGAATCTTTTTATCTTATTTGTGCCTAAAAATCATAAACAAATATGAAGTTTAAGTGCCCCAAATGTGTGTCCAAATCTCTATTAAAATTGCTGAATTTTGGAAAGAAGTGTTAAAAATTTATTTATCTAAGTTTATTAATTTCTGAAGAGATTTTGAAGACGTGTGTATATTCAGGTGATTTATTTATTGTAAATCCTTTGGGCATTACCATGACCTAGGAATATGCCTATGGCCTTTATTACTAATTGTGAACTTAAGATGAAAAGCATGCACATATATGTTGTACCTTGCGCTTTAAAGTAGTTGCTTCTCATGCATTGAAGTGATTGTACCTTATGCTTTAAAGTAGTTGCTTCTCATGCATTGAAGTGATTGTACCTTATGCTTTAAAGTAGTTGTACCTCATGCATTGAAGTGATTGTACCTTGTGCTTTAAAATAGTTATACCCAATGCATTGAAGTAGTTGTACCTTATGCATCACATCGATCTTGCCTTGTGTAGAAGTGGGTTATACCTTGGGCATGGTTTAGTTGTACCTTTTTCATGTTTTGTTGAGGTGTGCCACTTTGGAATCTATCATACCTTTGTTTCTTGGTCAACAATGTCCCTAGTGTATAGCCTTATAAAATTTTTGGGATGCATTTCCTGTGTATACCCTAGGTGCATCCACAGTGTAGATTCTGTTCTCATTGGGGTGAAGCCCCGGTTAGACACCATGGCACATCTCTTGTATTCCTCTGTAGCCATACCTTAGACTTTGGGTTAGCACTATCAAAGACATCAAGAAATCTTAAGGTGGGTACTTCGAATTTAGACCTTAGTTGGTGTGGACCCCACGTTGTTGTGATTGAATAAAATAGCTGTGGCATGAAGCCTGGCGATGCTGTTATTATTCACAACAAGGCTCGATTGTGGGCTTTAGTGTTCAATTTGTCCAATGAAGTCTACTCTTTAGATTCCTGGCGTGGAATTTTGTTGGTCAGTCTTGTAGTTGAAAGTCAGGTTCGATCATCTGTATAACATTTAACATCATCTTATTCTCTGAATATTTTGCCAAGTCTGTAAAATGCCTTTTTTATTGCATATATGACAGACCTGTTGTGGAATGTTATTTAGTTGCATTATGAATTGAGTTAGATCAGTAGGATTTTTAGAATTTCTTATGGGTTTCGACTCACTGTGTTAATGCCATAGGTGGTAACGAAGAGTTCCAAGATTAGGAAGGTTTGGTGAGCAAGAGGACGATTACCCAGAACCGCAGGACATTGGAACGACTTAAGAAGTACCGAATCAAGTTGTACCTGCTCTTGAGTTGTTTTTCTTTCTTGTAATAGTTTGAATTTTCTATTGTTCTAGATGATTGTATGACTATTATTTGTGGTCACCGATGAGAGAACTTTATGTTTATGAATGTAGTACTTTATATATAATTATAAAAATGTTGCTATAGAATAACTCTTTTCTATATTTATCTATGTCTTAACATTCCCAAAAGTTGGGGCGTTACACTCCCGTTGAAAACCTTAGCTTCTTCTTCTTCCTCTGCGCCGTCAAGCACGTTGCCCTCAACTGCCTTATCACGCCCCAAACTCCGGGTCACGTGAAACGCCCATAAATAACCATACATAACACCGAATCCGATGTTACACTCTCAAATAAGAGCATAAATTCATTAAATATAATCGCCAAAAAACTTACAATACATAAGGTTCCAACACCAAAAATATATAATAACAAAACAAGATCTAAAGAAAACAAAAGGAAGACTAAAGATCTTCTGCCCCTTCTGGCTTCTCCGAATCGACCTGCGTGACCGGTACCTGGAAAATATTTCAAATCCCACACCGTGAGCCAAAGCTCAGTAGAAACTAGACAAATATGAAATAAAAGCGAAACATGCTAGGAAAACAATGTGTGGTTTTTGGCTCACACGAGCCTCGAAAAAGGTTTTATAAAATGGTTTCATATCACAACTCATACGAGTCTCAGAAGAAAACATTTAGAAAACGGTTTTATATCACAACTCACATAAGTCTAAAAAAATAATTTGATATATATATTACAATGCTTTACTATCAAAGATAAACACTTACAAGCCCCGACTCCAATGGGCCCCACATGCAACACAGATATATACACCGACTCTCCCATGCCCTAGCAACAGTTCTATCAAATACATGATGATTCATATGTAACGCGAGCCACCCACACAACGTAACACATGCAACCAGGCAACACATGTCATCCACACAACGCAACACATGCAACCACGCAACACATGCCATCCACACAACGCAACACATGTAACTTCTCAGGTTTTCACCAAAGGACCACTGTACGCCCTGCACATGCAACACACACTTCTTTTCGAATTATCACCAAAGGGCCACTATACGCCCCGGACCAATGTATGCCCCTCAATATGCATTGTTAACTTATATCAAATCGTTAACCAGAGTTAACGTACACAACACACGCAACACACACACACACACCCCTTCACGGGTTCTCACTGTAGGATCAATATACGCCCCTCATTATGCATCTTGAAAACCAGGGTTTTTAATGCCCAAAACACCTTCACGGGTTCTCATCATAGGACCATTGTACGCCCCTCATTATGCATTTTGAAAACTAGAGTTTTAATGCCCAAAACCATGTACTCACACCACGTCTTACAAAATCACGTCACATGCTACACACGCGATCCAAGCTACTCATGCAACTCATACAACACGTGCATAAATAAGACAAGAGTTTTATGCATGTTACTAAACCACATACAACACATAAAGACATCACATGCCCTAGAACATGTCACAAACTCGACATCCACTAACCGACGACCAACAAACGTTAAAAAGAAACCACACCACAAAGGCTAGCTCCAAACCCTCAACCCCAGTTTTCATAAAACCTCATCTTTTCCCAAAATTCCCTCTTTAGAAAAAGGACTTCAGACCCATATGTACCCTACACACCACGCACACAACCGTGCACCCATACCTTGGTAAACTTACCCACGTCACCCCCGAGGACGACAATAAAAGAAACAACAACCACGGCCCCACCACGACCAACTGAAACAAGAAACGACCAACACTCCTTTTCATGAGTTCCGTCGACAGAACCCCATAATTCAATCAATCGAAAAGCCACTAAAGGAGAGCCAGTCGATTGAACCCCACCACTCATGTCACGGCCCGAACCCCGGGTCCAAGAAATAAACCCCAAAGTACAAGAAATTTGATTAAAAAAAAGGTCCAATAAGGATGAAAAATAACTTTTTCCAAGACATTTGTCCAAAAATGGATGAAAAACTGTTAGGAAAGTTTGACATATCCTCATTAATTTGGTTATAACTTTTTCCATAAAAAGAATTTTATTGTTAGAGTGGTGTCATTGAAAAGAAGACTTATGAGGTTTCAGTTTGAGTAAAAAAATGATCCCATTCAGAGTCCGAATGAAGAAGATATGATCAAAAGTAGTTGGCCCTGCGCAACTAGTTTGCACGAGCGAACATCAGGTGCTCGAGTGCACAGGCACCCAAGAAAACCCCAGATTTTCCCTATTTCGAGTTCCAAGCTCCAAAATACATTCTCTTCACAATTATAGTTCAAATTTTCATTTTCAAACCCAAATCGAAGCATCCAAACTCCCTTTCGACACCCTCGGATATACCCAAGCACAAAACTACCATGAAACCTCAAAAAGAACACTTCAAAACCCTATTCCATCCAACCGAAAATGACCAAAAATGATTTTGAAGCAAAACCCGACTTTTTGAAATGCAAATTGACTTTTCATGCATTTTAAAACGGTAAAAATACACACGATTACACGTAGCACCCTTATAAGACATGAGAGCTTAGGATCCTATCTCGGTGAGTTAAAATCTCGACGTCTCAATCTACGTGCAAAAATAAATTTCGTTTCTATCCGGATGAAAGCGTAGCCTACCACGAGGATACTAAGGATCTGTTATCTGATCGTCGAAAACTAAGCCCCGGGCCCCCCCAAGAAGTTAGAAAGAAGACAGAGCTTTAGGTTGGTTTCAAATCTAGAGAGATAAAAAATATCTTGGAAGATATCTAAAGTTAGAAATTTATAGGCTCGCGAAAATATCTCTTTTTTTTAAATTTGAACCACAACGCCCAACGGCCCCGGTAACTAACCCCGCGTACATTTCTAAATGCGAACGTGCATAAAAATGCATATAAACATGTTGTAACAAAAATGATAAACACGCGTCGAAAAGGAAAATAGGCCAGGGTCTCACAACTCTACCCCCTTTAAAGAAATTTGGTCTCCAAAATTCAACACAAGGTCAAAAGAAAGTAACCCGTCGATCACAATCGACACAGGCACGAGAGGTGGTCAGCTAAACCATTCCTAGGACATGGTCAAAAGTGGTCATATACTCTAAATAACGGCTAACTACCTCAAAGATACGAGATCTACCAACTCGTCACAACCTCACTTCCTCACCAACTAATGTCTTTACACCCAGCACTCAACCCACGGAGTCTACCATCACATGCCACAACTCTACCGCATTAACAGGTCCTTAGGGAGCATTTATATCCCCAGCATCAGGGATAGGCACATCCCCTTGGCTAAAACCACGGCCACGACCTCGACCTCGACCACGACCTCGTCCTCTCTGCGCATACATCGCATCTAAACGAAAGTAACATAACTATATAAGCTTTCATGCATCATGCTATCACTTAACATAAAACACATAATTATGCTAACACATAGCCATTCAAGGTCATGCTAAACAAACCCCACATACCGAGGAGAACCGACAAGAGCGACGAGTCAGTTTGGATAATCTTCTTAGATTCCTTGCTTAGAAAACATGTCGGCCAAATGCATTTCTAACTCGGCTTCCAAGCTTGTTAATCCAAACACCCGAAGGCAAGACTAATCATTCCTAAGGTTCAACCCCCATGCTCACGTGTACACAACGTTCACACATTCAACACACTATTATGCTCATGCTATCAAAACATCTAAACGCATGCTATCAAGCAAACACAATCAACCTCACCGGGTGATGCACCCTCTTTTCACGGCTCTTATGTATTTGAACTCAAAACTCTGAAACCAAGTTGTCATGCCCCAAACTCAGGGTCACGTGAAACGCCGATAAACAGCCATACATCACACCTAACCCGATGTTACACTCTCAAATAAGAGTATAAATGCATTAAATATAATCGCCAAAAGACTTACAATACATAAGGTTCCAACACCAAAAACATGTAATAACAAAACATGATCCAAAGAAAACAAAAGGAAGACTAAAGATCTTCCACCCCTTCTGGCTTCACCGGATCAACTTACGTGATTGGTACTTGAAAAATATTTCAAATCCCACACCGTGAGCCAGAGCTCAGCAAAAACTAGACAAACATGAAATAAAAGTGAAACATGTTAGGAAAACAATGTGCGATTTTTGACTTACACAAGCCTTGAAAACGGTTTAATAAAAATAGTTTCATATCACAACTCATACGAGTCTCAGAAGAAAACATTTGGAAAATGATTTTATATCACAGCTCACATGAGTCTAAAAAAATAATTTGATATATATATATTACAATACTTTACCAGCAAAGATAGATTCTTACAAGCCCCGACTCCCACAAGCCTCACATGCAACACAGATATATACACCAACTCTCTCATGCCCCAGCAATAGTTCTATTAAATACATGATGATTCATATGTAACACGTGCCACCCACGCAACGCAACACATGCAACCACGCAACACATGTCATCCACACAACGCAACACATGCAACCACGCAACACATGCCATCCACACAATGCAACACATGCAACTTCTAGGGTTTTCACCGAAAGACCATTGTACACCCCACACATGTAACACACACTTCTTTTTGCGTTTTCACTAAAGGACTACTGTACGCCCCGGACCAATGTATGCCCCACATTATGCATTGTTAACTAGAGTTAACATATAACGAATTGTTAACCAGAGTTAACGTACACAACACATGCAACACACACACACCTTCATGGGTTCTCACTGTAGGACCAATGTACACCCCTCATTGTGCATCTTAAAAACCAGAGTTTTTAATGCCCAAAACACCTTCATGGCTTCTCACTGTAGGATCAATGTACGCCCCTCATTATGCATCTTGAAAACTAGAGTTTTAATACCCAAAACCATGTACTCACACCACGTCTTACAAAACCACGTTACATGCTACGCACGCAACCCAAGCTACTCATGCAACTCATGCAACACGTGCATAAATAAGACTAGAGTTATTATGCATGCTACTAAACCACGTACAACACATAAAAACATCACATACCAGAACACGTCACAAACTCGACATCTACTAACCCACGACCAACAAACATCAAGAAGAAACCACACCCCGAAGGCTAGCTCCAAACCCTCAACCCTAGTTTTTACAAAAAAAAACCCCATCTTTTTCCAAAACCCCCTCTTTAGAAAAAGGACTTCAGACCCGAATGCGCCCTACACACCACGCGCACAACCATGCACACATACCTGGCTAAACTAACCTACGTCACCCCCGAGGACAAAAACAAAAGAAACAACCACCACGGCCCCACCACGACCAACACCCCTCTTCATAAGTTCAGTGGACAAAATTCCATAATTTAATCGACCAAAAAGCCACTAGAGGAGAGCCAGTCGATTAAACCCCACCACTGATGTCACGATCGAAATTCTGGGTCCAAGAAATAAACCCCAAAGAATAAAAAAAATTTGATAAAAATGTCCAATAAGGATAAAAATAACTCTTTTCAAGATATTTGGCCAAAACAGATAAAAAACGATTAGAAAAGTTTGACCTACCCTCACTATTTTGGTCATAACTGTTTTCACAAAAAGAAATTTATTGTGAGAGTGGTGTCATTGGAAAGAAGACTTTCGGGGCTTCAGTCTGAGTATAAAACACCCCCAATCGGAGTCTGGATGAAGGAGATATGATGAAAAGAAGTTGGCCCTACGCAGCTAGTCTGCTCGAGCGAACATTGGGCACTCGAGCTCGCAGGCACCTGAGAAAACCCTAAATTTTCCTTGTTTTGAGTTCCAAGCTCCGAACTACATTCTCTTCACAATTGTACTTCAAATTTCCATTTTTAAACCCAAATCGAAGCATCTAAACTCTCTTTTGACACCTTCGGACATACCCAAGACCAAAACTACCACGAAACCTCAAAAAGAACACTTCAAAACCCCATTCCATCCAACTAAAAATGACCAAAAATGATTATGAACCAAAACCCGATTTTTTGAAACGTAAATCGACTTTTTATGCATTTTTAAACGGTAAAAACACACACGATTACACGTAGTACCCTCACAAGACATGAGTGTCTAGGATCCCACCACAATGAGTAAAAAACTCGACAACTCGATCTACATGCAAAAACGAACTTCGTTGGAATAAAATTCTATCCGGATGAAAGCGTAGCCCACCATGAGGATACTAAGGATCCGCTATCTGATCGTCAAAAATCAAGCCTCGGGCTCCCGAGAAGTTAGAGAGAGGGTAGAGCTTTTGGTTGGTTTCAAATCTAGACAGATGAAAAATATCTTGGAAAATATCTAAAGATAAATATTTATAGGCTCGCAAAAATATCTCTTTTTTAAAAAAAAATCACACCACAACATCCAACAGCCCCGGTAACCAACCCTACATGCATTTTTAAACCCGAACATGCATAAAAATACATATAAACATGCTGTAATGAAAACGATAAACACGCGTCGAAAAACGTTGAAAAAGAAAATGGGTCAGGGTCTCACATGCCTCACGGAGGTGAAGTTTGAATCCACCGACCTCGAACAGGAATGTCTTGTTGGTGTGGCCACCATTGAGCATGTTCCCCCCCAGCCGCCTCGTAGAGGTGAAGATCTAATCTGGCGTCACCGTCATCCTTCACTCTCTTGATTTTCTCCCTTGCGCTGCCCACTATAAGAAATTACACTTTTAGCGACCAAGTTAGATTATGGAGATTTTGTGGAGCATATTTTTCCTTTGAGAGATTGTCTTGATTTGCATATTTGGATGAATTTTTCTTTGGATATTATATTTATTTTGGTTTTTTTTTTATACATATTTGCAATTATGTTGGATTTATGAATGAATGAATATTGGGATTTGTTTTCAAATGTTTTATATATGTGTTGAGTAAGAAATGAATTTGAGTGATTATTAGTTGAATGCAAGAATGAATGAGTATTAAAATTTGTTTACAAATGTCACAATTACAGGTAATCTCTTGAGTAAGAATGACTTTGAATAATTATTCATTGGATATATGGATAAATGAGTATTAGAATTTGAATGCAAATGTTATATTACAGGGGTTATATATATGCGTGTGGGGGGGGAGGGGGGTGAGTAACAAATTCCTTTAAATGAGTATTGATAATTTATTTAGATTGATGAAAGAATGAGTTTGAATTAGTATTCTTACTATAAAGATTATATATTACAAGATACCAGTTACATGATATATGTATAAAGTGAGTCAAAATATTTCATTCGCAATAAAAAATATATTAAAAAAAAGTTCTTGGCGAATAAAATATTTTGGTTGTCAAAAGTTTGTCAACTACCAGTGACCAATGATTTTTTGTTGCTAAAAGACTACATTTTGCAACCAAAATGGTTAGTTGCTAAAGACACCTTTTGACGACTACAATATATTGGTCGTCTTTACCTTAAATTCTTTTAGCAACCAAAACAATTAGTCGTTATTACTTTTGACGACCAAAACATTTTGTAACGTCCCAAACCCCGGAAACCCATGGATACAACCCAAATTATCCCACATGAAAGTTATCAACAATGACTTTCTTAATAACAACACTTTATTTCTTTTAAGCAATTATAAATAAAATATTTTATTCTCACGATATACACATGTGCTATAAAGGCTAAACAAAATTTTCAACTTTAAAGAGTTCATTTACAGTACTGGTATTATTACAATTATCCACTTCACTTTCTGTACAATAATAATGTAAAAAAAACAAAGAATTATTAACTCTTCCTCATAACCTTTTCCCCATATGCATCCTCTGCCGTGGTATCGTCCCCGATCCTCGAAACCTGAAATGGTTTTGTATACATACATGAGTCGAAACTCGTAGGATAAAGACTAACTCTATGCTAAGTATGATTTGTGAGATGTGATGAGTGCAACCGGAATAATAATATAAGTTCCATAAATCCATTATTTATTTCCACGCATGCCAAATTATTCATTCATTAAGCCTTTTTCCAAATATTCTTTTCTTTCACATTTATTCTCATCACCCGATTTTTCATATAAACCAAATCAAATTTTCATTATCCAATTCATCACAAAATCGTGTCATAACAATGAACCGGCGTCAGGCGTAGCTTATAGAAACCCCTCCCTATTCCCCCAATAGGCTACGCGAAGCCATTGGGTAATAGATAGCTCTATAAC
>JAULJZ010070249.1:0-35036 GCA_032270985.1 Heliamphora pulchella | reverse complement strand
AATATAAGTTTTATGTTCACAGTTTAGATGGAAATAGACATACCATCGGTACGACTGTGGCACAAAATTTTAGTAGGTCTGTCTTGGTTACGGGAATAGGTAATAGCGTTGTTTATTGTTCCGACTCTCTGTACTAGTACACTTTGTGTGTATTGAACGGGACATTTGGAGTAATTAATTTAGTACTGACTACTAGCTATATAAATTAATTAGGGAATGCCCGTGCCTAAAGGCACTTACCACTCGTGTTTATGACACTTTTAATTCACAGTTTATACATTCAAATAATTAATTATCTTTATAGTTTTATTTTCTAAACATAATTCATCTCGAAAGACGTTAACTATCATGCTGAAATACTATTAAAAAGAACATATGATAAATTCAAATAATGCGAAAAGACACTTTCAATCTCTTAGGGATAACCCGTTGTTAAATACACTTCTAATCAATTTAATCTTAGGGATAACCCGTGCTTAAAGGCACTTCTATTCAATTTAATTTTTTTAAAGACAGTTATCTCCCAAAGTATTTTCAATCAATTATTTAAAATAAACAATTCAAGTAATGAAAATTTATATAAAAGAAGATGGAGATTATGTACAGTTTTTTTATAATAAAATTGATCAAAATATATTTTGTAATAAAACGTTTTCTAGCTATAACCCATACATCTAAAAAGTACTTTCGAATCAATTTCTTCTACTCAATTATTAAATGACTTTTGTACTCTCATGTACATAAAATGTGATTAATAGAAAAGACAATACATTAAAATAAAAAATAAATTAAATAAATTATCAAAATTTTAAAATATTCATTATTATAATTAAAATGTTTAAGATTTAAGAAATGAAATAAATAAAAATAAATTCCTCAATTATGTAGAGTTTGAAGAGACATAGAATGTCACATGGTTCACATAGTTTCGCATTTCTCCATTATTTTAATACAATATTTTCTAGTTATAACCCATACCTCTACAAAGCACTTTTGAATTAATTTTTTTTACTCAATTATTAAAGGGCTCTCACACTCTAATGTACATAAAATGCGATTAATAAAAAAAATAAAACATTAAAATAAAAGACAAATTAAATGAATTATCGAACTTTTAAAACAATCATTATTATAATTAAAATACTTAAGATTTAAGAATAAAACAAATAAAAATAAATTTCTAGATTATGTATAGTTTAAAGATTAAATTAAAAAGTACCCATAACCTTCTCATAAGTTAATCCATCAACCAATCAAGTTTTCACAAGAAAATAAATAAATTTTTAATTAAAAAAATTTAATTCAAACCCCTCACAAAAAAAAAATCCGAAGGACAAATATTGAAGAGACATAAAATGTCGCATGGTTTACACAGCGTCACATTTCTCCATATGCATAATACAATAAATTCTATATAATTATAACTTTTATACTCAAAAAATAAAAATTCTACACCATATAGAATAAATTATAAAATTCACATACCCACCTCAACATTTTTTTTTATAAATAAAACTGTTACTTTTTATAAATAAAAAATTTATTCAAAATCAAATTTCTATCAAAAGTAACAAAAACAATATTTTTAATTTTTAATTTTTGGATGGAAAAAATAACAATTTTAATTTTTAGTTTTCAGATGAGAAGAAAATATTTTCTCCAAAAAAAATAGTAATTAGTTTTTGTTAAAAAAAGGATACATTTTAAGTTGTCATATAATATAAATTTTTTTATATTAAAAAAGAACTAATTCAACAATTTTCTATCGAAGGTAACAAAAATTATATTTTTCAATAAAACAAATTCATTTTTTAGAAAGAAGAAAAAATTCCTAAAACTTTTTTTATTATTTTTTTTTAAAAAAAGTTTCAAAACATTAAAAAGTTTCAAAATATTAAAATTCATTTTTTTGTGAAGAGAAATGATATTTTTTGAAGAGAGAAAAATAAAGAGAGAAAGGTATTAAATAAGGAGATATATGATATTTTTTTTAAACCAACTGCATTAAATGAGGAGAGAGATGATAATCTGAACCGTAGAATTAGAGTAGTATAATAAATCTTAATCTTTAAAGATAGTTTGTCTCTAGGACCTTTAAAAAACACGAGTTATTTTATTATATATATTCACACCGAAGGTTATTATGAATAGTGTTCATCCTCTTAATTCGGAAATAATTATTGATTTGCATATATTTAATATTCGTTGTTTTGGTTCATTAGAGGGTGCGATCTTATATTGGTTTATATTCCCGGTGAGTTGGATAGCGATATTATTTATTTGGCAACTATTAATTATTGACGGAATCCACATCTCGAAAGATCGAGATTGACGATACCTCCTTAAGGTTGATTATAAGTTTTGACCAAGCCAAACTCTGCAGGTGGATTTAATTATTTGGCGGTCAAATAAGTTAAGAGAAAGAGTTTAAAGAATATGAAGATACCGATTAAATTAAATTGTTAGTAATTAAATTTAATTGGCGGGTATCGAGAATCTTAACGTGGGGAGAAATGGTAAGCATTTAATAACTGGAGCTCAATACAAGAAGGTCTTGAGATTATAGGTCAGAGTGCAATTATAGTTCTTTAGTGGTGTGAACTGTAATTTAATATTTTATGAAAATTATAGAAACCGCTGCAACTTTCCATAATTGCAGAAACCGCCCGTAGGTATTTGTGTTCCATTGGAAGTCTTACTCATAATTGCTCCACAGGTTCCTGCTGTAGCCATGTATATATGTGGGTAGGTTGAACCAGTTTAAATTGGATTTTCATATCATTTTTGATATATTATTTTTGTCTTTCATGACTTAAAAAATATATCGGGGTTCAGCCGGTACAAGTTCTCAGAGGATCGTAGCCCACACTACGTTCGAGGATCGCATAAAGGAATACGGTAGAAGATTTGATAGGAGTTTCAACTCGGAATCAAGTCGTAGTTGAAGATTAGATCTACAAGAGGTATTCTTCTAAATTAACTTTGGTTGCATGGGTTTTATTTTGGTCATTCTTCATCAAAAGTTTTATCTGGAGCTCGTTTCGACGTTTGCCCATCCAGTTAATTTTTTACCGAAAATCGTTTTACAAAAACATATATCTTGGTCGTTTTGCCACCAACACTTCATGTTTTGGACAAAATTCGGATCTTACTTTAAAATAGGGTTTCCAAGTCAGTAATGTTAACTAGTCAGAAAATGACACACTTTGGTAAAATTATAATATCTCGAATGCTACTTATGCAAATGAGTTGAAACCAACTTTGAATAAAAGATAACACAAAAATATAAATATGGACATAAAGAACATGCTTAGATCAATTTTCTACATTGAGTTATGGCAATCCAAAGTTAAGGGCAGAAACATCTATGTTCTCAAAAATTAAGTCTCTTAGGGTTCAAGTCTTCCACTTATGTCATGTCAAGTTTTTATTTCATTTCTTTGTATGCTTGTGTTTTAAACATTAATACCAAGGCTCCAACACACTTATTGTCATCAAACTCAATGATAACCACACACAACATCTTATATCACTGATAATCATAACAGCCCCAAATTTCCAACTGCAACGCCTTTTCGATTTATTTTCGATTCACAATTTTTAGAGTGTTTAAAGAGATGTGTTGGGGGATATTTTGAGAGATATTAGACATAAGGTTTAGATGCTTTACTTACTTGTTTAATAGATCAAAGGAGGGTGGAGGATGGGTTTGGAATTAGCTTTCAAAAATCACCGTGATTCCATCCTTCTTCTACCTTTTTCTCTCTCAAAGTCACCTTAACATTCAAGACAAAAGAGGTCTGGTTTCTCTCCCTCACTTGCACGAAATCTTCATATAGAGAAGAGAGTTCTTGGCTTCCTTTATATAGACAAACGCTAGGGGACATAGAGGGAACAAAAAGTACTATGGAAAGACACTTTTCTCTTTCTTAATTAATGAGACTTGAGTTGATTTGAATTGATTCAACTTTTGAGGGCTAAAAATCAGACATGGGGAAGATAAATACAGCTAGGGTCAGTTTGGGGGGACAAAAATATGATCCCCATCAATCAAGAGGTTTTGCATTGGTTTGCGTGCCCTTTTGTGTAAGAAAATACTTTAAAAATTAATTTAATGTATTTTTTTAGGTCTTTTCCCTCTAAAACCTATTACATTAGTATGGTTAAGAGAAGTATATTATTTCCATATATTATCATAGTTTTCATAGCAATTGATTAAATAGATGTAGTCTTTTAAGTTAAATTAAGCTATTTTAGTTATATCTGACTTTTTGACTTATTTTGGTGTGCATGAATTTCAATAGTGATTTATTTGCTTTTGTTAACCTATGAAACCATATTATTATATATATTACTTGCTCCACAAGTATTGGATCAACATAGTGCTTAACTTAATACATTTCTCATCATTTTAAGCTAAAAAGTAAGCAAAAAGTCACTTTTTGGCACTCTTCCAAAGGTGGTCAGCCACTAAGGGGTATTTTTATTATTTTTTATGTTATTTTTCCCTTTGCTACTTAATTGTACTTAAATTCTTGATTTAAGGTATCCATGTGTCAAAATTTAGATTTTTAAGACTTTTCGATGTTTAACTCTTGTCTTAAATAACTTGGTCTTATAACATTGAGTTTTTAACCTCAGTATTAGGGCTTTAATATATGCTTATGTGGTTCCCTCTCTATCCCGGGTCTCAGGCTCGAAAAGATTAAACGATTGGGCCGGTTCTTCTTACCGAACTTAGGTTCGAAACTTCGTTTCCATTGAAATGTTCTTTCTTTTATATTCGTATCTTGAGTTCGAGTTATTATAATCTACCCTCCTTTAAGAAATTTTATCTTCGAAATTTACATATCTCGCTTAGAAAGACGTGGATATTTTTCATGATAAGGCTTTAAAGCCAAAGCAATGGTTCAAACTAATAGTTACTAACACACAACTCTATTCAACAAATCAAAATGCCATTAAAGGCTAACAATTACCCTTAAAAGGAACTACAACTCAATGCCTTTGTAGACAAAAAACCCTCACCCTTATCGGGCTTCGCACAATACCTTTGTAGGACTTACACACACCCTTACCGGGCTTACACACACCCTTACCAAACCACTCTTTTAGATTAATCATACCTTTCCATAGTGGTATCTTTAAGAACACACGGTCCCCCACTACAAACTCCAGGTCACGTCTTCTGATTATCTACATAACTCTTCTGTTTGTTTTGCGATTGCTTCAATCTCTCTCAGATTAACTTAATCTTATCAGTGGAAATTTGAACTATCTTGGGTCCAAGCAACTTCCTCTCTTCCACTTCTTCCCAACAAATTGGGCTTCAACATTTCCTGCCGTACAACGCTTCATAAGGAGCCATCCTTATAGTTGACTGAAAACTATAGTTATACACGAACTCGATCAACAACAAATGTTCCTTCCAGTTTCCAGCAAAATCTAGAACGCATGCTCTAAGCATATCTTCTAAGGTATGAATTGTTCTCTCCGATTGACCGTCAGTCTGTAGATGGAACGCCGTGCTAAACATTAAAATAGTCCCCAATGCTTCTTGTAAGCTGGGCTAAAACCAGGACATAAAACGTGGGTTTCTGCCCGATACTATAGAAACTGGTACTTTGTGTAGCCTAATGATCTCATCGATATGAAGCCGTGCAAATCGATCCGCAGAATACGTCATCTTTATTGGTAGGTAGTGAGCTAATTTCATCAACCTATCCACAATTATCCGAATAACATCACTCCCCTTGGGTGTTCAAGGGAGTCCGATTACGAAATCCATGGTATTATGTTTCCACCTCCACTCGGGTATTGGTAACGGTTGTAATAATCCTGTTGGCTTCTGGTGTTCAATCTTAACTTGCTGGCATACTAAACATCTTGTCACGAAATTCTTTACATCCGTCTTCATCTTACTTCGCCAATATATTTTCTTTTAATCTCTATACAACTTCGTATTTCTTGGGTGCAAGGTGTATGTTGAGTTACGCGCTTCTTCTAAGACTTGCCTCCTCAACTCCCCGTTATTAGACACATACTATCTGTGACCGAACCACAACACGTCATTTCAAATTTCAAATTCTGTCTTCCCTTTAGCCGCTGTTTTTGCCCTTATCTTGACCACTTGATTATCTGCCAATTAAGCTGCTTGCATTTGATCTAAAGAAGTAAGTGTTATGCTCAGAGCTGCTAATAAGCCTCCATTCTTTCCTATGGCAAGATGGGTTCTAAGCGTTCCCATTTCAAAAAATGTGCCAGCTCATACTACTCATAAATGCGCTATTTTTCTCCAATGGTTTTTAACTTAGGGCATTAGCCTCGACATTAGCCTTCCCTAGATGATAGTGAATCATGCAGTCATTATCCTTAATTAACTCCATCCATCTCCTTTGCTTCAATTTTAGCTCTTTTTGGATGAAAATATACTTCAAGCTCTAATGGTCCGTAAAGATCTTGCAAGGGGCACCGTACAATTAATGTCTCCATATCTTGAGCGCGAAAACGATTATAGCTAACTCTAGATTGTGGGTAGGATAATTCTTATCATGAGGTTTTAATTGTCTTTACGCATAGGCGATAACCTTCCCATGTTGCATTAAAACGCAACCCAAACCTTGGTGTGACGCGTTACTATAAAAAAAAAAAAACAAAGCCTTTGTTGCCTGACGGAAGGGTAAGCACAGGTGCTGACACCAGTTTGGACTTCGACTCTTGAAAACTTCGTTCGCATCCGTCGGATCATCCAACTTGACATTCTTCTAAGTTAACTGAGTTAAGGGTTTTACAATCAGGGAAAAGTCCCGAATAAAATGCCAATAATAACCAGCTAACCCCCAAAAGCTTCGTATCTCAGTCACGCTAGTTGGCCTTTTCCAAAAGACTACCGCTTCCACATTCATTGGGTTCACTTGTATTCTCCCTCCAGATATAACATACCTAGCTACACCACTTGATCCAACCAAAACTCACACTTTTCGAATTTTTGCATATAACTAGTGCTTCCTCAGGATCTGCAAAGAAATCTTCAAATGCTCTATGTGTTCCTCCTCACTCTAAGAATATATCCGGATGTCGTTTATGAACACAATTACGAATTGGTCTAGAAAGCTTCTGAACACCCGATCCATTAGGTTCTTAAACACAGCATGCGCATTCGTTATCCTGAAAGGCATCACCATAAACTCTTAATGCTCGTAACGGGTCCTAAAGGCAGTCTTGGGTATATCTGACTTCTACACTTTCAATTGATGGTATCCTGACCTCAAGTCTATCTTTGAGAACACTCTGGCTCCTTACAGCTGATCGAATAAGTCGTCTATCCTAGACAAAGGATACTTGTTCTTAACGGTTACCCTATTCAATTGTCGATAGTCAATACACATCCTTAATGTTTCGTCCTTCTTTTTCACGAACAGTACAGGTGCTCCCCATGATGAGATACTAGGTCGGATGAATCTTTTTTTTAATAACTCCTGTAATTGTTCCTTCAACTATAGTAGCTCAGCAGGTGACATTCTATAGAGAGGAATAGATATGGGTGCTGTGCCGGGGTAGAGATTGACTATAAACTGTACTTCTCGATTTGGGAGAAATCCTGGTAAATCATCTGAAAAAACGTCTAGAAACTCACAAATCACTAGTAGCTCTGAAATCTTCTTTTCTTCCATCTCTACATCCATCACATGTGCCAAAAACCACTAGCAACCCTTCTTCAACATCTTCGAATCCTTAATGGCTGAAACAATACGGATAGGTGTTCTACTCTTGTCTCCTTGGAAAATGAATTCTTTCTCCCCAGATATCCTAAAGATTACTCTTTTCCTAGCATAGTCTAGCGACGTATGGTAGGATGACAACTAGTCCATCCCAGGAATCAAATCAAACTCAGACATAACCAAAGGCATCAAATCTACCAATATCTCTCTATCGTCTATCATCAACACACAATCATAACACACTTTTAATTACTACTATAGCCTTTCGACCATCAAGATTAATACCGCCACTTGAACCTAATGTGTCATTAGGGCTAAACATATCATGTAGACTAAACGCTCCACAGGTATATGCTTACCCATACAAACCTAAACACAACCCTTGTCATACTATAATATACATTCGCATCTTTCCTTCACATATGTACCACTCACCCAACAATACTTTAAACCGTACAGTATTAACTCCTAATTCTAAAATCTCTTACCATCATCATTCAATCCCTTCACACATTCTCTACCGCACAACAGAACTAAAAACCACTTTTGCACTTTAACTATTTCATCTTACCCGCATCTTTCCAAGACACTCGATTCACTTAAGGCCAATTTACAAAAAAAAGCATACCCATTAGTTTGTACAGTTTCACTTACGCTTCAACTATTCTCATCCAAACACTTATTCCTCCCGCGTACTCACACTAAGCTGCTTCGCAACTTCACCAGAAACAATAGAATTATATCACCTTTCAACTTCTCATACATATAGTCCACATATTCCTATGAGAAAATTTCTTCTCTATACAAGCAACCTTTATGCACTAATCTAAACAGGTTTTTCCTAACAGGTCACCTCACAAAAGATTTTTGAAAGAAACTTCCTTGTGACTCACACCGATGCCACAACGAAAACCGAATATCAACTCTATACGAGTTACACAGTCTAGATGTCAAATGAATATAAATCGATACTTAAGAACTTACCATATGAACAACTTAGTTTGTTTAAAACGCGTACTCCACCGCTCAAGCAATTTTTAGTGTCAATGGGACTAACCATTTCCACAAACTCCTTGGTACCCAAATTCTTGAATTGTTTAACTAAAGAGTTATCGGTCCTTCTAGCTCGCAGTGCAATTCATCTTGCACTATGTTCACTCGTCTTGCGTAGTTATTCATCTTGAGAACCGTCATCCTTGTTCTAATCCAAAAACTTTATCCATTCTTGAACCTTCTACACCTTATCTCCTCATCAGGTATAAGCTGGGTGGCATATCGTGATAACTCTGTAAACTTTATCTTGAATTTTGCCACAGTCATCTTTCCTCGTTCCAGGTCAATGAATTCCTGCTCCTTCTCATGCTTATAGTTTATGGGCTTGTATTACATGTCGAACGTTTTCTCAAAATGATCCCAAGTGATTCTCTGGGGTATGGAAGGTTCAACTCCTGGCACCAGCATCTTCAAGAACCATTCCATGGTTTCCCATCAGTGGTATGTTTCTCCCCTAAACATAAAAGCTACGAGGTCAAACCTATTATCTGTATCTACCCCCAACCTATCCAGAATACGTATGGCATCCTTCAATCAGTTTTATACTTTTGTAGGGCTAAGGGTTCCTATGAACTCCTTTGCACCCAGATCCTTAAATTATTTGATTAAGGGGTTACTGTTCCTTTCAGCTTGCATTGCGATCCACCTCACATTTTGTTTTGTTAGTCTTGCAATCGCCTCCAACATCCTAGCGGTTGGGTCAGGTTCCCCCCGGTCCCACTTGTGGAGATTCTTCTTGTCGTGCCTCATTATACTAGTTCAGGTTGAATGACGCTCCGTTTGAGTTTCTCCATGTTCCTTCTAATCGTAGAAAAGCTATGACTTAGGGCTCAACATAAGAGTCCAACTTATAGACATGAGGATAAGAACAAACTGTCTAAGAAAGGTTTTAATGACACAAGGTTCATCCACCTTAATCTGATAACCCACTTAGACTTTGCAAAACGACATCAACACAAGACCTCTCCCGGGTTATCTTCCGAATCTGATAACTTGCTTAGACTTCCAATTAGGACCCTGCGTCTGTAGAACGCATTTTTCAAATGGACCTCAAAGCCAGTCAGTCAGATGTCCGAAGGCAAAAGTATGACAACCCCAGGCCTAAACCACTCTTCTCAATGGACCGCGAGATGACACACTTAACCTATGGTCCTCCACAAACCACACTCTGATAAGTCTACAGAACCTATAACATAGAGCTCTGATACCAAAATGTTACACCCCGCTCCTGCAAGGCTCCAAACCTAAACAAAGGGATGTGATTCCACCGCAGACCGGCGATCAAAGAGAAATATAAGGGATAAAAATATTAAGAGATCAAACAAGAACTTCAAGACAACCACAACTCCTTAATGTCAAGGGAGGTATACATGAGTTATTAGGGATTCGCCATCCTAACGGCATATATTACTTCTAAAACATCAAAAACCTCCAGAGTCATATACATGAAGCTCTGCCAAAACTAAAATCTAAACAAAAGAAAACTTAACCATAATAATTCCCAACACCAGAACTAAAACTACTAGACAATGCCTGTGGTGGACAAACTCCTAGCTGTTCCAGGTATCTATAACTACAGAGGTTACAGGAGAGCGCACTTAGCATTATCATGAACAGAAAAGACAGTTACTTAGCTAAGGATAACTGAAAACTCTTTCTAAAAATAGTTCATCACATTTTCACAAAAAATATAGAAGCTGATGCATTTGCTTGAACATAAAAATATCATAGATTATACTGAACCTTCTCAGTATTGCAAACAGAAATATGTTCTTGGCGTAACTGCCACTTGTTTAAAATGTATGACCACTTTCTCAAATCTAGACTTAAATCCCAGCAATGCCAAAGTAGTCGTCAACCTCACGACCGGGAGTTCCGACGGTACCGTAACCTCAATTCGCAATGCACGGATAACAACGTAATGGAATGAGAGCCACTCTCCACCAAGCACGAGTGGTATGTGCTAAAACCTGGGACCCAGCCCAAAAGCCTTTAAGGCAAAAACACCCGCTTAATGGGAAACCTCCCCTAAAGGGATAAATGAAAAACCCATAGTTGGGTAACCTCCCTCATAACGGGATATAAAGGGCTGAAAACCTTTGTAACTTGACACTTTGGAATAACAGCACAACATTAACCATACTTTCATAGTAACATCATGCTAGCTCAGAATATCATAGATAGGACACTTGAATTAAAAACATCATGGCTTTTAAAACAACGGGTTCATGCGATCGTCAAACTAGTTATAGTTCAAAACATGCGCTTCAAAGCATTTTTAAGTATCATTTACATAAACTCAAGTTCAAGATAATGGATAAGTACTCTCACCTTGTATTATATGCTATGAACTGAGCGTCCCCCGGCAAGCTAAGCAGGACCCCCGGGTTTTACAACCTCCGTGCCTAACAAGCAAAACACGACTCTACCGTTAACACGGAATCCTCCCCCTTTAGCATGTGAAACTAAAACAATTCCGACCATGGAATATTTTCTTGATTTTTGGGACCATGGTTACTTTCTTTTTAGATTTAAGGGGCACTACGCGCTTGCCTAATCCTTCACTTGTTTGAAGATTTTACTTAACCATTTATTACTCTCTTTCAAATCATTAAATTTTAAACTACCGCAGCATCTTGAGATACTTAGACTTGGAATCAAGTTATGATTTTTAAACACCATTTAGATAAAAATATTTTCTACAACTCTCATATTTAATACCAAGGCCAAAACGTAAGGCAAAAGGATGAACAAAACATCCTAAGAAAAAACGGTTCAGCACTTTTCTCAAGATTTCACAAAAAACATGCTTTTGTTGTTCTCGATTTTGGGGTATCATATCAAGTCCAAATGAGCCCAATTTTTAGTATGTTCTAGTTTAACAAGTCCCCTAAAAGTTAGACCATTTAGCCATTTTAGAAAATAGGGTCTGTCAACCGCAAAAACTCAACAGAGCCAATTGTGGACAAAAGGTATGAAACGGTTTTGGGGAATCATCCCGAGGCTTTAAGGTCTAACTTTTTGGCAAAAAGTACTTCAATATGTTAGCTAAAAAGTTCATGTAGACCATTTCTGGAATAGATCACTAAAAATAGGGATTTTGGGCGACACAAGAATATGTGACAGAAGTGTCCATTGATGGCTAAAACTCAATAGAGACTTTCAAAGGGGTGTAGACCTATCAAAACTTCATATTTTGTGCTCATTTTTGGTGGATAGATAGATATGCATATTGCCTATGACTTTCATGTTTTGGACAAAATTTGGATCTTACTATAACATAGGGTTTCCAAGTTGGTAATGTTGACTGGTCAGAAAATGACACACTTTGGTAAAATTGTAATACTCCTGTTCTACTTTTGTAAATGAGTTGAAACCAACTTTGGATGAAAGATAACACAAAAATATAAATTTGAGAATAAATAACATGCTTAGATCAATTTTTTACATTGAGTTATGGAGTTCCAAAGTTAAGGGCAGAAACATCTATGTTCTAAAAAATTAAGTCTCTTAGGGTCCAAGTCTTCCACTTATGTCATGTCAAGTTTTTGAAGACAAAACCCTCACCCTTATCGAGCTTCGCATAATACCTTTGTAGGACTTACACACACACCCTTACCGGACTTACACACACCCTTACCAGACAAAACTCTTTCAACCTTCTATGGTGGTATCTTTAAGAACACAGTCCCCCACTACAAATTCCTGATCGCGTCTTCTGATTATCTGCACAACTCTTCTGTTTGTTTTGCGATTGCTTCAATCTCTCTCGGATCAACTTAATCTTATCAGTTGAAATTTGAACTATCTAAGGTCCAAGCAACTTCCTCTCTTCCACTTCTTCCCAACAAATTGGGCTTCAACATTTCCTTCCGTATAATGCTTCGTAAGGGGCCATCCCTATAGTTGACTGAAAACTATAGTTATACGCGATCTCAATTAACGACAAAAGTTCATTCCAACTTCCAGCAAAATCTAGAACGCATGCTCTAAGCATATCTTCTAAGGTCTGAATTGTTCTCTTCGATTGACCGTCAGTCTGTGGATGGAACATCGTGCTAAACTTTAATGTAGTCCCCAATGCTTCTTGTAAGCTTGGCCAAAACCAGGATGTAAAACGTGGGTTTCTGTCCGATACTATAGAATCTGGTACTTCGTGTAGCCTAACGATCTCATAGATATGAAGCCGTGCAAATCGATCTGCTTAATACATCATCTTTATTGGTAGGTAGTGAGCTAACTTCGTCAACCTATCCACAATTATCCGAATAACATCACTCCCCTTGGGTGTTCAAGGGAGTCCGATTACGAAATCCATGGTATTATGTTCCCACCTCAACTCGGTTACTGGTAACGGTTGTAATAATCCTGTCGGCTTCTGGTGTTCATTCTTAACTTGCTGGCATACTAAACATCTTGTCACGAAATTCTGTACATCCGTCTTCATCTTACTTCACCAATATATTTCCTTTAAGTCTCTATACAACTTCTTATTTTTCGGGTGCGTGGTGTATGCTGAGTTATTCGCTTCGTCTAAGACTTATCTCCTCAACTCCCAATTATTGGGCACATACTATCTGTGACCGAACCACAACACGTCATTTCAAATTTCAAATTTTATCTTTCCTTTAGCCACTATTTTTTCCCTTATCTTGACCACTTGATTATCCTCCAATTGAGCTGCTTGAATATCCTTGTGTGGTTCCCTCTCTATCCCGGGTTTTAAGCTCGAAAAGGTTAAACGATAGGGCCGGTTCTTCTTACCAAACTTAGGTTCGAGTCTTCATTTCTTTTGAAATGTTCTTTCTTTTCTATTCGTATCTTGAGTTCGGGTTATTACAATATTGATATGTATACTTTGGGCCATGTACGTCCCGAGCCGTGTTACGTCCTGAGCCGTATCACATCTTGAGCCGAACAGCGGCTATATGCCGCTGTGATCGGGAACGTTGACGTGCAAAAACCTAACGTACGGGAACGTAATGGTGCCATTCTAATTATTGTGTTGGATACGATCAACCTTGGGTCATATACGTCTTGAGTCGTGTTATGTCCTGAGCCGTGCCACGTCTTGAGCCGAACGTCCGCTATACGTCGTCATAATCGGGAACGTTGGTGTACAGGAGCCTAACGTACGGGAACGTTGGTGTACAGGAGCCTAACGTACGAGAACGTAAAGATGTTACTCAAAATTGATTGGTTGATTTATAATCGGGTTGGGCAATTGCATTGCATTTATCTGCGTCACACATTCGCACAATTGTTCTTACATATGCTTACTCCGTCGAAAATGTTAAATTGTCTGTCTATTTGGCCTTAAAATTGTATTGGGTATTATATGATATATATTGTAGAATATTTTGTTGTGGGTTTGTTAGACGGTTTAGGGAATTTGCTTCTGGGCTTTGGCTCATGGCATTATGCCACAGGTGAGTGTGATGAGTTCCTCGCCCCCGAAGAAGAAGACGAAATTGAAGAACAGAGTGAGTGGCAAGTGCCAGCGGACCCCAACGATGCTAGCTGAAGTATTAGATTTTTACCTTTTGCTCTTTTTGTTCAGTTTCCACAGGCGTGTTGTAATTTTTATTAAATTTTCTGGTGAAATTGTAATCGTTATATGCTTATGAACAGTTTAAAACTCTTAATAATGTAATATTTATGATATCTAAATATGAATGAATGGTTAGAATATTTTCCTTATCTATACTTATGTATGTCCCGATGTACCAGGAGGATGGAACGTCACCGTTGGTATCAGCGCCTAGGTTTAGTGAACCTTTAAGTCTTGGGTTATGGGAAACCATGCATTCTATCGTGTAAAAGCTCTGTAGGGTGTGTTGTATTAATTAGAATTATCATTTATATATTATAAGAACTAAAATCTACTGCGTCTAAGTTTTGTAGCGAGTCGTGTTAGGATGTCACCAGGACCAGAAGCTACAAGAAATCTACATGCGAAGGATGAGTAACAGTATCGAGATCGAAGATCGGAGATTCATGCAACAAGTTATTTTATTTTAAGGGGGGTAAATGGGAGTATGCACTAAGAGAAGTTTCAGATATCAAGCCGTTAGAACCCCATAACTTCATCCTTATAAGTTCCTTTCTCGTTTACCCTAAACCCTTGTATCAACCTTTATACTTGACCGAAGTTCATTGCATATTCTTCTTTCTTATATCATCAGTTCTCCACAGTACCGTCAAGTTTCGTTCTTCAGTAACCCTTATGCACCCAGGTCTTGTCAATAATCCTATAAAAAATTCAATCCTAGAAAACACCTTTTTCCTCAAGTTTTAACATCTCAATAATAACCGACATTTACATTTGATTCTCCTCCGATTCAAGTCAACCTCCTTGAACTAGCTCTTCTCTCATTGAACTTGATATCAATTCTTTGTTAATTACCCATTTCGAACATTCGACATTGATAAAATCTTTTCCATCGTTCATAATTCTGAAACCATAATCTGTTGCTGTGATTTTGTAAATTCTTTTGTACACTCTTGAAATCTTTACAAGGGAAATAAACTTAGATGCTTGAAATGAAGTACGTTAGGCTGACGTAACTTTACGAAAATTATCTAGTTTAGCGGCCTACTGTTTAACATCTCTTTTATCAGAATTTGATAGTACTGGATTAGCTCTGTGGACATCTGTTTAAGTATTGTTCACTGTTCTCTTCTCACTTACATTTGAACCCCAAATAACCACTCAGTTTGTGTCAATAGTGACTGCCTTAACTATAACCATTTGACCTCATCCGACCTATCTTTTGAACAATTTAGGAATCTTCCATTGAAGGATTTATTCACCTTCCCTAAGCCATTCTAAACCCAGCCACGTATCGTGCAGTCTAGTACATCATTCGAAATCCTCAGCTAAATGCTTGACCACTCGCTACTCAGGTAGCCTCTCTTAAGACCTAGATCGATGAGAAATTTATTAAAGTTTAGCGCTTTCAAGGGAAACTTGGATCGTGCACATCCTCAGAAGAACCACCCGACGCATCATCGAGTCGCAAAGCATATCTCTACCTGGAGTTAAAGCATAGAATGTCTGCCAACGTCCGTACTTAACGTATTTTGAAGGTCAACAACCCCAACTATAAGAACTGCTAAGTAGGAGCTTATACAACATCTTTAATGGTGACCTACACGAAGGTTCTTGTTGCCATCACTGATAAAGTTCGCATGGGACCCGCAGGAGTGTGGCACGTGGAAGTATAATGAAAACGCTACGGCACTTGGAAGTAACGTGGAACTACGAGGTCAAACTCTGATGGTTTTATTCACACCTATTCTAGTTGGGCCCTTATGTGTTATATGTCTCGCTCTTTGTAATCGTTCTAAGAAAAACTTATATTCTAAATGAAATTATGTACACGAACTTAAATGTTATAAAATACAAATAAATAAGTCATAAACCAACTCCACGATCTCCTAAAACTTAAAAGCAAATAAGACCTTAAAAAAAAAGGAAGATTCACCAACCACAACGCCTTCCCTCTTTATTTAGATGGTAGGTAGACGACTAATCATCAGCGGCCAGTAGATGGACCCGTATACGAAGACGTGCTAGGGTTAGCCCAAGTCTTGCGTGAACTTGCCACCAGCATTAACCGTCCTCACATCCGAGATAGGGAGTGGTTCCTATCAGAACTTAGAAAACAACGAGCCCCTACATTCAAGGAAGGAGCTGAACCGAGTGTAGCTAAAGAATGGCTAAGAGCTGTCAAGAAATTATTTAACTCCATGGGAGTGTAGACCAATGCCGATCGAGTTGCTTTAGCAGCACACGTACTGGAAGGAGAAGCCGACTACTGGTGGTTTATGATTGACAACACCCAAGATGTAGCAACTCTGACCTGGAATTAGTTTTAAGAATTATTTTTTGAAAAGTACGTCCTAGCTCCCTTTCGACAGGAACAAGTTAGAGAATTTCTGGAGCCAAAAAAAGGATATATGTCCATAACCCAGTACGTCAACCGCTTCAAAGAGTTGAGCTGATTCGCCACGACCGTCATATCGGACGAAGAATAAAGGGCACGAAACATCGAGTGAGGCCTAGAACCCTATATCCGAACTAGAGTCATCTGCTTACAACTTCTGACTTACACTCAAGTAGTACAAGCAGCCCCATTGGCAGAAACAGATTTAGTCGATTCTAAAAGGATTTAGAGTTAGAAAAAAGAAGAGTACTAGTCAACGAGGACCACAAAGGAACAATAGAAAAATTGTTCCCAAAAAGTCGTACTACTTAGTCGACAGACCAAGGCAAGCAAGAGGTCAACCTACAAATGTAAGGCTCTACTATGAATGCAGTCAACCTGGGCACAAAAAGTCTCAATGTCCATAGCTAGGACAGGGTAACTGGGAAAATCAGCCACAGTAATGGAAGGAACCGCAACCTCAACCGGAAAAGCACCAACAACATATCCAAGCTGCCAGGCCTTTTAATGACGATCAGAGGTATGCTCGTATTCACAACATGAAGATGTATGTAGTTTAAACTTGTTATATCATTACGAGAAAGTGGATGCTTGTAGGATAAGGCTTTAAGCTAACACGTTGCTAGTCAACAACCTCACGACATAGGTATCTAACGTTACATTTGAAAGTTGTCATAGCAGTTGGTTTAGAGTGCTAGCAAAACAAAGCAACCATTACTCACGGTACTGAGCGTATAAGCCCAACCCTGTCCACACCCTCAATAAAGAACGACTCAAATACACAAGGGTCCAAGTTCGAAGAGAAATGATGCAAGTAAATCATCCCCAACCTTTCACACAATTAAGTGCAAGATGAAATTTCGTGGATGAAATTTGTTTAAGGGGAGTAGTTTGTAACAGTCCGGTACAGACCCTAGTGGTAACAACCCAGACTGTAACTACCCGGGGAGCGATCTAGCCCAAACCCTAGTATTAGCGATGGATAGATAATGAGAACTTGGGACCCTAATCAACCCGAAACCTTAATCAACCCAAAATCCTAATGTGACTCGAAAGCCCTAAAAAGACCGAATACTCAGAGACAAAGCTCTAATACTCAAAAGAGTCTTGGAACAGCTTAAGTTACGTAAATAACATAAAATATAAAATTAAAAATTAAAAATTATCATAATTAGGATAAAATGACCATTTTGCCTTTAGTATTGTAAAAAGTCCTAAAAATCTAAAATTTAGCACATGGACACCCAAAATTAGATATTTATATACAATTAATTAATAAAAGACAAAATAATAACAAAAATAACTAAATTTCCCTTGCATGGCCGGCCACCTAGAAAAATGTGCCCAAAAAGCTATTTTTTTTTACCTTTTTAAGCTTAATAATAAGAAAAAAATGTGTAAATTAAGCATTATTTTGACCTAATACTTTTTATACAAGTAATATACATAGTAATATAATAATAAAAATCAACAAAAGTAAACAAATAATTATTTAAAGTATCTACACATTAAAGAAGTTAAAAAGCCAATTCTAGTCAAACTAGTTTAATTTAGCTTAAAAACCTACACCTATTTAATTGATTGCTATCAAAATTATGATAAATCATGGAAAGAGTAAATTAAATGTAAATACATTAATGTAATAGGTTTTAGTGGGTTTAGCTATCGAAAAAATACATAAAATTAATATTTTATGCATTTTCTTGCATAAAATGGTAGTAAAATATAATTTAAACCCCATAATAATGCAAAATTGACATTTTATCTTCCCCAATCAGGTCCTAGCCAAAATCTCCTCTAAAAATCTGTTCTCAAATTTCTTTAAAAAGAACAATACCCACCATGCAACCAATAGGGTTTTAGAAAATTTAAATTTACTTACACCTTCATTATGAGACCCACAACCTACTTTGCCTATATAAGCAAGACCAAACACACCTCATTTTCTTCCTCATGTATTTGGTTGGAGAGAGGGGAGAGATTAGAAAATATCCTAAATGTTCTCAAGAAGAAGAAGGAGAGAAGAAGAAAGAAGAAAGAAGGAAGGAAAATGAAGGAGAAAGGGTTCAAGGAGAAGGCATTAAAGCTAAGTCCAATTCTTTCTCAACATTTTGAGCATCAAAAAAGGTAAGTAAATCCTCTCAAACCTTCTGAAACACTCTCATAACATAGCTCATAATCCATCTCTATAATCAACCCTAAAAATAAGAAACAAGATTTAACTCAAAATGGCGTTGCAGGTGTGAATAGTGGATTATTTATGTATGATCAAGCTTTGCATGTGCTTGCATGTGTATATTTTTGAGTTTTATGGCTTAAATATGTTTTGAATTTTTGGTTGTATGAATGTATGACATGCATACAAAGAAAATACATCAAAAATTAACATAACATGAGCTAAGTCTTCAAAATCCTAAATAACCTGATTTTCTGGACATGCGAATATTCTGCCACCAACTTTAAAACATCATAACTAATTGTAAAAAAATGATCTAAAAGTAATTTTGTGTCTAGGTCTATCTTTTTTAGTTCTCTTTCATACAAAATTGGTTTGAAGTGATTTTGTTTAATAGAACTCCAGATATACCATTTTTGCCAAAGAGTGTCAGATCTTGACCACTATGAGTTGCAAACCTAAAGAAACTAAGTTAAAGTGAGAACCGTCCTTGGGTCAAAAACAAAAAACTTATAGATAACACATTTATCTTACTGTCCACTAAAAATGAGCCAAAAATATGAAAGTTTAGTAGGTCAAAACCCTTCCTAAAGTCACTATTGAGATTTAGTAACTGACAGAGTGTTCTGTCACACCTTTTTGTGAGACCACAAACCTAAGTTTTTAATGACCAAATCCAAAAGTGGTAAACATGCACAATGTAGCTAACATATTAAACTAAATACTGAGTAAACATCAGTCCAAAATACACTCGGATGATACCCCAAAGGTTTTGTGCATTCTCTGTTAAAAACCTATTCTGTAGACCTTTTTTAGGTTGATTAAACAGTTTTTATAAATAACTTGCCTTAGTACAAAACATGAAACTTGTAGGGGACACCGTAAACTAAAACCTCACCAAAAATCAGACTCATAGTCCTTGAATTGATGCCCCAAAACCATGGCCAACAGAGGCTTAATTTCTGTGTTTTTCTCGGTAAAATGCTGAACGATTTTCAATTAAATAAAATAAATGACCATTTTGCCCTAGGATTTGACCTTAGTGTTAAACACAAAAGTTGTAAAAAATATTTTTATCTAGTTAGTGTTCAATAATCAAAAATTAAATCCATGTCTAGGTAGCTCAAAATACTGTTATAACTTTAAAATTAGCACTTGAACAATTAGATAAATTTGGCTAAATGTTTTAGTGTGCCACCTTAGGGAACTTGAATATATGGATTTTAAAAGATTTATGTGAATGATTGGTATATGAAATTAACAATTTGATGATTAGAAATCATGCCGATAGGTTGGATCCATGTCTCATAAATTATAGCTTATGCCTCGTATACTTGTACTTTATGCTTTAGTGAGTTGTACCTTATGCTTTAAGGACTTGTACTTTATGCTATGTTAGTTTGTGTGTTATGCTATGTTTAGTTTCATACCATTTAAATGTTAAGTTGTACTTCAAGATACTAGTTGTTGTACCATAAACATCATTGCATTGCGCTTGGAGCATCTTGTGGGTTGCGTCCTGTACATTGGCCTTTGGTTATTTTGTACCTCGGTCTTATTTATGGGAATTTGGTTTCTGTTGCTCCTTGAGTTATGGTTATATTATAGAAGTGGTATTGACAATGAGCCATGTACGTCCTGAGCCGTGTTACGTTTTGAGCTGTATCACGTCCTGAGTCTAACAGCTACTATTCACCTTTGTGATCAGGAACGCTGATGAACGGGAACCTAACGAACGGGAACCTAGTGGTACCATTCGGGTTATTATATTGATATGATGACTTTGGGTCATGTACATCCTGAGCCGTGTTACGTCCAGAGCCGTATCACGTCTGAAGCCGAACAGCCGCTATACGCCGTTGTGATCGGGAACGTTGACGTACGGGAACCTAACGTACGAGAATGTAATGGTGCCATTCTGATTATCGTGTTGGATATGATCAACCTTGGGTCATATACGTCTTGAGCCGTGCTATGTCCTCAACCATGCCATGTCTTGAGTTGAACGTCCACTATACGCCGTCGTGATCGGGAGCATTGGTGTATGGGAGCCTAACTACGAGAACGTAAAGATGTTACTCAAAATTGATTGGTTAATTTATAATCGGGTTGGGCAACTGCATTGCATTCATCTGCATTACGCACTCGCATAATTGTTCTTACATATGCTTACCCGGTTGAAAACGTTAAATTGTCTGTCTATTTGACCTGAAAATTGTATTGGGTATTATATGATATGTATTATAGGATATTTTGTTGTGAGTTTGTTAGACGGTTTAGGGAATTTGCTTATGGGCTTTGGCACATGGCATTGTGCCACAGGTGAGTGTAATGTGTTATTCGCCCCCGAAGAAGAAGACGAAATTAAAGAACAGAGTGAGTAGCAGGAGCCAGCGGACCCCGACGATGCTAGCTGAAGAATTAGGTTTTTACCTTTTGCTCTTTTTTTCAGTTTTCACGGGTGTATTGTAATTTTTGTTAAATTTTCTAGTGAAATTGTAATTATTATGTGCTTATGAACAGTTCAAAACTCTTAATGATGTAATATTTATGATATCTAAATATGAATGAATGGTTAGAATATTCTCCTTATCTATACTTATATATGTCCCGACATGTCAGGAGGACGGGGCGTCACAATTTCTTAGAAGTAAACCTGGCCTTTGGTCTAGTTAGAGCCACGTCAAGGACTTTGTGGGGCCAAGAGGGTTTGATGGATTTTTATAGTACTAATAAGGGGTTTTACATTTTCAACTATTGAAGCATATAAGCTATGGAGAACATCCTAGATAAGGAGCTATGGCATTTCTCATGTAAGCTATTAACTTTGCGATGATGGAAAAAGAGACTTAAGCTTCCTAAAGAGGCTATCTCTAAAATTCCCATTTGGGTAAAATTCCTTGAGTTACCTTTTGAATTCTAAAATTCTCAATGCTTGAGTAGAATAGCAAGTGTTGTGATGCCCCATCTTCCGGGCACGTCGGGACATACATAAATATAAATAAAGGGATATTATATCATAAAAAAGTTTTGAACCGTTCAAAAGTATATAATTATTACAGTTTTACAAAGACATTTCAACAATTACACTAAGCGCGAGAGAACTGAATATAAGAACAAAAGTAGAGGTCTCGACTCCTCAGAATGCATCAGCGAAATCTACGTGCTCTAGGAAGTCACCATGTTCTTCAAACTCTTCTTCTCCCTCTGGGATGACTTCCTCCAAGAACTCCTCCTTACTTGTGGCAAGAATGCCATGAGCCAAGGCCCAGAAGCAAAACACTCTAACCTTCTAACTAATTTCACAGCACAAAATTCTCCACGACGCATACCGTATAACACCCAGTACAGTTTATAGTCAAGCAAACAGACAAATTTATGACAAGATAGCAGATAAGTGAACAAACACATGCGTATGAAATGTAGATGCCCAACCTAATATGCACCCAGATTATAACAGGGATCTCACGCCGAAAATCAGCAGAGTAGACTTGATGGGACTTGATCACTAAAGGCATCATCGCGCCTCGTTGCGAATAGTAAATACGTCGCCGAGCTTCATGCAATAGCTATTTTACTCAATGGTAACAGTGTGGGGGTGGCAAACCAATTACTGTAGACACCCCAATTTGACCCCGCCTAATATTAGGTGAATCCGATGATGAAAATAGTTGAAATGGTGCCCCAATTCGATCATCGGGAAGTGATCCAAGCTCGGTATTTGAATCTTAACCATCAAAAACCTTCAAAACCAATAACTTGTTATCCAAGCCATTCCCAGCATGGCAACCGCCAACTCCATTCTGGCGACCGCCAATAGAACCTTATGGAAACCCTAACCAAAAGTGGTAGCCGCCAACTCCAATATGACAACCGCCAACTCATATTGTGGTTGCCGCCAATAGATCCTTGTGGAACCTTTTCTAACATGGCAACCACCAACTTCAATATGGCGGCTGCCAACTTCAAATGGCCTGACGTGTTTTAAAATGTGATAGCATTTCATTGGTTGAAGAACTTTATAAATACCGTACCTCTAGTACGTTTTCAAGGACAAAAAATTAGAGAGAGATTTAGTGAGAGAAACTCTGCCGAGTCGCCGAGTAATTTCGACCCCCGACACCGAAGCCCTGCCGAAATACCGAGATCCGAGCCTCCGATAGTCCCAAACCATAGCTTGGATCATTGCCCGATGGTCAAATTGCTTGCCCATATTCTCCGATTTGAGGATTCCCTAGTAATCCAGGTATCCTGCTTAGATTTCCGGTCCTTCTAACTCCATTTTTCCTCTTTTGGAGCGATCGAGTTAATATTCATTTATTTCTTTCAACTACATTCTTGCATTACTTATTAGTTGTTATGTTTATGTTTAAATTCAAGTTTTAATTTACTTGTTTATTTATTTGCTTATTTATATTAAAGTTTAACTAAAATCATTAAATAGTGCTAATATTTCTTGCGATTGCAATTTATATTGTTGTTAATCGTTATAATCTAAGCACTTACATAAAAATGGTTGTAATAGTCAATATTATACCCATTTAATTTAAATACTCCATTTCTTTTCTTTTATTTCTTTTTATGTTAATTTAATATTCTAGCATTCATTTTCATTTTCTTTTCTTTTAGTTAAGTCTCTTTTCTTTTAATAGCATTCCGTTTTATTTTCTTTTCTTTTCTTCAATATTAATGTTTCATTTCTTTTTCCCTTAGCTTATTATAATTTTCTTTCAATGTACCATTTATTTCTTTTTTCTTTCTTTTCTTATAATATTAGGTTACTGTTCTTTTATTAGCATTGTTTTAATATTCAAGCATTTATTTTTTTTTCTTTTTTGTCTTTCAATTTAATGTCCATTTCCTTTCAAGTATTAGTCTAATGTTTATTTAATAACTTTATTTTCTTTTCTTAGTTTAATTTTCTCTTCTAGCACTTTATTTTCTTTCTTTTATTATTTTCTTTAAAAATTTCCCATAATATTCTATTTTCTTTTCTTGTAACGTTAATTTAATATTTTTTTAGGCGTTAGTTTAATATTTTAGCTTTCATTTTCTATTCTCCTTTTCTTTTAATAATGGTATAGTTTATTATTAGTTTTAATCTCTTTATAAAATTTTATTTAGTATTTTTTTTCTTTTAACATTAGTATTCATTTTCCTTACAAAACTCTATATTCTTTTTCTTTTTCTATGATTACATTTTCTTTTCATAGCACCTACTTTATTTTTATGTTTTTTTCTTTTACTTTGAAATCTAAAAATCACAAAAAGACTTTCAAGCTATTTTTCACTTTTAATAAAATTAAAACTCTTTTATTCATTTCATTTCATTTATTTTATTTTCTTTTTCTTTTATTCTCTTTTAAAATATAAAACGTGAATAGTTAGATTTTCTTGTTAATAGCATTTTCTAATTTTTTTATATTTCTTTCTTTTGTCAAATCCCTTTTCTTTTATTTTGGAATCTTAAATTCTCTTTTATTACAAAATTCTTCTTTTTTCTTTGTTAGTAGGCTTTCCTTTAATGTAGAAATTTCTCTTTTCTTATGCATTTCTCATTTCTACCTAATTTGCTTTGATAATATATATGTTTTGATTATTTTCTTCAAAACCATGCCTTGAATATATTAGTTTTTTTTTTTTGCAATCTATGTTTAGGTGGTTTTAGCAATTTTAGCATTTTTTTAACTCTTTTAACCAAATTATGTTAGTTTAGGTTGTTTAAATAATATTGTATGTGGGTATATTTCATATTTTCTTTAGGTAGAAATTGTATGTTATAGGACTTAAGGTTTTACACTTTTTTATTTGTTTTGATTTGGAGTGTTATGTACATATATTATGTATTTTTTATACTTGATTTTGGATGTTCTCTCTCTGCCTCTATTTTTTTTATTTGCATACATTTGATAAATCATATTAAAGAACCAATGATAATTCGTAAAGGCCTACCTTACGGTTGGGCAAATGGGGTGCCTAACACCTTTCTCGATTCGTACCTTAGCCCCCGAATCCTCTTTCTCTGGTTAACGTTTTAAAGATCAGTAGTCAATTTTGTTTTTCTTAATTTTTTTCAAAAACTAAGTGGCGACTCTATTTTTAACAAAAAAAAATTTTTTTAATTTAGTTTTCAAGGTATTAAAAGATTTTTCTAAATATTTTTTGAATTTCTTATTTTTGAATATTTTCCAAAATGACCCCAAAATTCTAACGCCACAGTATTTTGTGGCGACTCTGGTGGGGACTGGTTTATAAAATCAGATAAGAGGGTTAGACTTGAAAATATCATTGGTTCTTAATATGTATCTCTCATCTGTATTTTCGCATATATGTGAATTATTCTTCAAAACCCCCTGCCTGGTCGACCCGATGCCCTGAACGTTCATCCGTTTCGGGGATTATTGGGAACGCGGGCAAACCTTACTGATTGTACGCTTTTATAGGTACAGTAAAAGAGTTCAGGCATACTGTTTGATCATGTTCTGCACCACTCCAGGCATGGAAAGTATATACCCGACTCTATTCAGAAGGTACCCTGTTCGATTGACCAAAATTGACCTTTTGCATCTAGTAGCATAGAACCCCCCATTAGGTGCTGCTAATCCTAGTAGGATTATGTGTTTTCTTAACTGTATATTTTGATTGCGTTTGCTAGAATCATTTGTTTCTCTTAGGCTAGTTCTTTTTTCGGGTTTACCCTGGGCTTTCCGTTGTCTTTTGATTAGGTTAGCTTTCTGCCTTCGGGTCCTTACCCAGGCTTTGTTCTTCACCTTGTTTGGTTTTTACGCCATAGTTTTCTTCTCAGGGTCATGCCCGTGTTTCGTTTTGAAACCTCTAAGATAGTTCCTCTCTCTCTTCTGGGTTCTTCCTAGGTTGTTAGTTCTATAATCCCGCCTTTATTTTCTTCAAATCCTTGTTATACCCGTGTGAGCTAGTTTTCTACCGTTATGTTGCTCATTTTTCCCTAGAAATCTAGATCGAACCGGTTTCTTGAGGGTTAGAACTGTTTTCCCTATCGGAGTGCTGTCTGTTTAGATAAACCTTCTATCTAGAATTTGGTCAAATCCTCTTCTTAGCCTTCCTTGGTTCTCAGATATCGGTTGTTATGCTGCGGTATGGGACCAACAGGGGCATTGCTTCAGTTTTAGTGCTTGTATCTGTTTACGGTTAGCTGTTTTGGTATCTGAGATGTTTGCAACATATCACTAGGATTCTTGCCCGGGAAGTGCCTGATATTTGCTATTCTACTTTTGGGATCCAGGTTTTCTTCCGGTCTAGATCATTGAGCCAGAAAGATTATAGTCGACACATGTCTGGGTTAAGTCAGTGATAGGCAGACTTTATAGAATATCTAAATAGCCAGCCGAGTCATCAAAAATGGCAGAGAACGAAGTTAACTTGACAACTCTTATGAGAGCGATTATTGATATACAGAGGGCTTTAGAGCAGCAAACCCAGGCTCAGGTACAATGTCAGGCATAGATTTGGGCGATTCAAGTTCGTTTGTCAATACTAAATGAACAGCATGACGAATCAAACGGTAGCAAAGAAGACTTTTGGGATGATAATCAGATTCCCGATGGACCACAAGTTAGTCCGCCACCACCACGAATCCCTCGTCAGGTGATAGTTGAGAAAGAAAATATTGCTCAGTTTAGTGAATCTGCATTTGCTGAGAAGATCGACCAGATAGAGAAGGTCCTTAGAGAGGGCAAGGGAGTTGAAGAATATATGCTAGATGCGGGGGGACTTTATTTATTCCCGGATGTTAAATGCTTAAAATGGAGAGAAGTTTGATGGAACTGGTGATCCTCGAATTCATTTGAGACTGTACGCCAATAGCCTCTCTCCCATGGGGATCGACGACCGGTTGAAGGTTCAGCTATTGCACCAATCTCTTTCAGGGGCAGTTCAGAGGTGGTTCCTCTCCCTGAATGTTGCAGAGACCAGAACATGGGAGGACATCGCCACAGCTTTTGTTAGCCAATACAGCTATAATGTCCAGCCAGATGTAACTACTTGGGAGTTAGAGATCACTCGTCAAGAAAGAAGATGATCATTCGTGGATTCTCAAACTAGGTAGAGGGAAAAGGCGGCCAAAATGATAAATCGGCCAATTGAGAAGGAACAAGAGAGGATTGTAGTCAGGAACCTTCAGTCTCTATCGAATCATTATCTGATAACACCATCGTTGTTTACTTTCAAGAAGTTGTTTGATGCTGGGGTTCAGATAAAAGATGCGATCCAGTCTGGAGATATCGATGAGGCCGAGCTGAGCCAAAAGTCGAGAAGACCTTACCCATCCAACAACTAAAACCATCTCACTTCTTCCACTAACCCCGCATCTCGCTCTAACAAGGTGAATTTACTAAACCCCAAATCAGATCGACCGAACTCTTCACCATCATCACCTCCTCCCAAAAACAACCAGCCGTCGCGGGCAAAAAAGTCAAGGAGAGTTTTCACTCCCCTTAATATCTCTTTGTCCACGGCTCTGAATCAACTTGTCGAGAAAGGGTTGATAAAACTTCTTGATCCAATGCCACCTCCTAACCCTTTACCACGACGCTTCGATCTCACCCAATATTGCTCATACCATTAGAGCCATGGACACCCAACCGATAACTGTTTGAAACTCCGCCATGACATTCAGGATATCATTGATAATAAGGTCATTGCACCTTCATCTGCACCGAATGTCACAGTTGGTTTTTAAATTCTTGTATTTTGCACGATTCAAGTCTCGAGTCAAGTTGGAGTCTTGTAAGTTTCTACTTTGATCAGTTAGATGTCGAGTTCGAGGACACGTCCATCTGTGCACCCTCATCTTTTGCTTTCAATTCTGTAATCTCTGCTCTCTTTGATACCAATAAAATAAATGAAGATTCTGATTATTCTGTTTTGCTTTATTTATTTTGTACGCTTTCTGATAAATTCAAATTTGAAGGGGATGTCTATGAGGAATTAAAAACTTTAAAAAGAGAAGAAGAAATGCGTGCCCAACCAATAATTAAAAAAAAACTTTATCAATAAGTCTGGGTAATGAAATTAACCCACAAATTGTCCAAATTGGTTCTTCTTTATTTTCAGTTGAACGTGAATAATTAATGATTTTATTAAAAGAATTCAAAGATATTTTTGCATGATTATACAAGGATATGCCCAAAATTGATCCCGATATTATCCAACATCATATCCTTTTGTATCCTGATGCCAAACCGGTCAAATAAAAAATTGAGAAGGATACGGCCAGCATAGGCTCTGAAGATCAAAGAATAAGTCACCAAGCAGATCAACCTTAGATTTCTTATGGTAATCAAGCATCCGAAGTAGGTGGCCAACATTGTGCCGGTCTTGAAGAAGGATGGATGCATCAGAGTCTGTGTAAATTTTTAGAATCTCAATAAGGCTAATCCGAGGGACGACTTTCTATTACCGCACATTGACGTCTTGGTAGATAGCACAGTGGGGCACGCTCTTTTATCATTTATAGATGGCTTCTTCAGGTACAATCAGATCATAATGGACCCTAAAGACAGAGAAAAGATGGCACTCATTACATCGTGGGGCACCTACTGTTACCATGTGACACCATTTGATTTGAAGAATGCAGAAACAACATACCAAAGGGCTGCTCATACCTTGTTGCATAACATGATACACAAAGAAGTCAAAGTATATGTAAACGATATGATTGTGAAGTCCAAAAGATCAAGACGGCCATATCATAGTGCTGTAGAAATTCTTTGAAAGGATCAAGAAGTATAAGACGTGACTCAACTCGCAGAAGAATGGCGGAGGAATCAGATGGAAAAACTCCTCTTATTCGATGAAAGAAGATTACAAATTCTGTTCCACGTACAAGGGTATCAAAACGGATAGCCAAAGCGTACCTGGGACCTAAGAGAAGGTGATTTGGTTCTTAAGGAAATCAAGGTTCCTATTTTTGATCCAAGAGAAAAGTTCAAGCCAAATTGAGCCAGGCCGTATTTGATCAAGACCATTGTGACCGGTGGTGCTGTAATCATCATGGATCTAGATGGTAACACATTCTCCACTCCAATCAATTTGGACCAGCTCAAAAAAAATATATACTACCTTCGAGAGAAAAATAGAGATAAAATATAAAGCTCGCTGAGTTGAAAACTGAAAAGGCGACCCAGGCAAAAGTTAGAGCAGTTCGCAAGGCCGAAAACCCAAAAGGGCGACCTTGGCAAAAGTTAGGGCATCACAAAAGGAGAGTGTTAATACCCGAGAGTAAACAGAGCTCGAACTACGTTACGGCTTGATTCCATTTTCTTGGGATACGTAGGCAGCTTCTTTTAAGAAGTCCAGCCACCTTCTTTGTTTTAGACATCTTTAATTTCGAGTAATAATCAATGCAAATTTATCTTTGAGTTTTGATAATAAAATTGTTTAATTGCAAGAATCGAAAAATTTTAAATAATTGGGAACCTTTTTCAGATAAACCGTGGAATTTTCATTATTTCAGCTGCGACCACAAGGTTTTGAAAATAAAGAGCGGGCACGAAAGTCCCAAACTCTACATAAAGAAGAAAACTACAAAATTCTAAAAGCAAAACAGATCTCTCAGATCTTTCTTCTCTTTGCTACTTGTTCTTCTCCATCTTCTTTATTTCTTCTCTTTTTATCTTGAACCAACCACGCCTTGTACTCCTCGAGGAGTTCAGTATGGGGCAGCTTCTGCAGCTCCATCAATAAATGAGATGGCTAAGCCTTCAGGTACCACGCCAAAAATGGGGCCTGAAGGGAAAATGAATTAATACGACCCCGTACGCCGTATAGTATGGTTTGACCTCGACCAAACTACCTCATGATCTAGTATGGATAATAGAAGGTGGACAACCATAAACTAATCAACAAGACATCTGAGGGGTCCATAATGGTCAAAGTCATAAAAGGGATCTGCCACTAGGAGCACTACCAAGTGATGTCTCTTCCAATCAGTGAAGAAAGATATTGTCTCCAAGCTGCCTCAGTAGTGTATATCGGGTAAAAACGACGACAGACAAAGGCAGCAATGCTGTACCCTTTCGAACTCTATTTTTTATAGAAGAGTTACTTTCTCTATCAGCCAAATCTAAGAAGACAAAAAAAGAGATAAGAATCGAGAGAAATCAGCAAAAGGAGAGATATATGGAGATAGTGGAAAAAAGAGAGAAGAGTGGTAAAAATCGAGAAAAATTAGCAAAAAGTGAGGAGAGTGGTAAAAATCAAGAGAAATTAGCAAAAGGAGAGAAGAGCATAGAAAATGAGAGATTTGAGTTTCACCTTGGAGAAGCAGAGGACTACTGGCAAAAGACGTGATTACACCCGGATAGATAACACTAGACGAATCTGGGTCTCAGCCAAAACTAGGGGCACGAAGTCCTTTTCTGCCCTTATTTGCTCAGCATTGTCCACCAGAATAGTGCAAACTCTATCGTCACAAGAAACCAGAAAGCACCGGGCGAGTAGACAGATGCACAAAACATAACGGCACCGCAACTAAAAGTTAAAGTCACCAAGGGCACCAGTAGGACAGAATCTGTGAATCCCCATGAATGAAGAACGAAACCTCTTAGCCACAAGGATATATGATGAACATGGGAGGTATTAATATGAACTACCGTGGGATGAGATTAAGAATGATGGTGAACTCCTCTACAATGGGGCATAACTTTTCAAGACCAAAGCAGAAAACATGAACCCGTGGATCCTAAAAGCTGTGTAGCAGCCCTCAGTAATGGTTCGTTGATCCAAGCCCTGGTGCGCCAGGCAAACATCTTTTAAATCTTAGTTATATGCGAAGAGTTGTCTAGGTCCTAGGTTCGCAAAAATGACCCTTAGGTTTCCTAAGCTCTGGTGCGCTAGGAAAGTCCTGGTGCGCCAAGAAAATCTTTCAAGCCCTAGAAAACTAGGCACCCCAAACCCAGATAAATCAGGCAAATCTTCCTACCATAGGATCGTGTGTATGTGACGATCTTTCAGTTCAATCTTCCTACCCTTGGATCGTGTGTATGTGACGATCCTTTGGTTTAATCTTCATACCCTAGGATCGTGTGTATGTGACGATCCTTCGGTTCAATCTTCCTGCCCTAGGATCGTGTGTATGTAATGATCCTTGATTCAATCTTCGTACCCTTGGATTGTGTGTATGTAATGATCCTTGATTCAATCTTCGTACCCTAGGATCGTGTGTATGTGACGATCCTTTGGTTCAATCTTCCTACCCTAGGGTCGTGTATATGTGATGATTCTTTGGTTTAATCTTTCTACCCTAGGATCGTGTGTATGTGGTGATCCTTTGGTTTAATCTTTCTACCCTAGGATCGTGTATATGTGACAATCTTTTGGTTCAATCTTTCTACCCTAGGATCGTGTGTATGTGACGATCATTTGGTTCAATCTTCCTACCATACGATCGTGTGTATGTGACGATCTTTCGGTTCAATCCTCCTAACCCTAGGATTGTGTGTATGTAACGATCCTTTGGTTGTTCAATCCTCCTAACTCTAGGATCGTGTGTATGTGACGATCTTTTGGTTGAATCTTCCTACCCTAGGATCGTGTGTTTGTTACTATCCTTCGGTTCAATCCTCCTAACCCTAGGATCGTGTGTATGTGACGATCATTTAGTTCAATCTTCCGACCCTAGGTTCGTGTGTATGTAATGACCCTTTAGTTTTTGCACGTCCTAGTAAAAGACTAGGAACCCCATGTCTTGGTGCGCTGGACAAATCTCTATCAATTTTCTCAAAAATCAAAAAAAAAATTAATAATATAAAATATAAAATAATAATAAAATATCTCTTCCCTGTGATATTTGTGTTTACCCCTTTTGCCATAACCTTTTAGGATTAATTTTATAGGAATTTTTAAAATTTGCCCTAATCTTCTAAAAAAAAAAAAAAAAATCTCGGATGTTTGTTAAAAAATACTTCAAGAAACTCTGGTGTGCTTAGAAATAATTTTGTGTGTGTTTGTCTTCCGATAAATTTAACTTTCAGTCGTAATTTGACTTTTAGTTATCTCGCGTCTCGTTCCGAATTTTAAGGTGTTAACTCGACCTATTAATTCGTGGTCTATCCTCTCTGATAAATTTAATTTTAAGCCATAACGTGGTTTTTAGTTATTTTTACCCCGCTTTCATTTCGAATTTTTACGTCTTAAATCGACCTATTAGTTCGTGTTATACCTTTCTGATAAATTTAATTTTAAATCGTAAACTTGGCTTTTAATTATTTTTATCCCGCTCTCATCCCGAAATTGTGAGGTTTTAACTTGACCGATCGATTGCTTTTCAGGTTAAGATAATTTCTTGGATCTTAACTCGATTCTTTTAATTATTTTATTCTCAGCCGAGTTTTTAGATCTTAACTCGATCTTTGACTTGCTTGTTTGTGCTTCATTTAGATTTTTCTCGATCACACTAGCATCTGCATCATGGTAGCATCTGTATCATGTTTCTTATCTTGCATCCTAGCATTTGCCCCATGAACTATGTTTTGGTCTGATCCCTAGCAAAGGGGTACGTAGGCAGCTCGATGAAAATTTCTAGTACTTGTGTGTTTGTGGCCTAGGATTGACGGCTCGGTCAAATGGATGTTTTCTCCGGATCTTTGATATAACTTGCTCCACGCATTACTATGCAAGTTATATCAAAGTGGGGTAAATGTAGACACCCCAATTTGACCCCGCTTAATCTTAGGCGAATCCGATAATAAAAACAGCTGAAATGGTGCCCTAATTCGATCCTCGGGAAGTGATCCAAGCTCGGTATTTGAACATTAAGCATGAAAAACCTTCAAAACCAATAATTTGTTGTCCAAGCCATTCCCAACATGGCGACCGCCAACTCCATTCTGGCGATCGCCAATAGAACCTTGTGGAAACTCTAGCCAAAAGTGGCGGCGGCCAACTCTAACATGGCGACCGCCAAATCACATTGTGGCAGTCGCCAATAGAACCTTGTGGAACATTTTCCAATATGGCGACCGCCAACTTCAACACGACGACCCCCAACTTGCATTGTGGCTGTCGCCAAATTCAAATGGCCTGATGTGTTTTAAAACGTGGCAGTATCTTATCGGTTGAAGAACTCTATAAGTACCGTACCTCTAGTACGTTTTCAAGGACAGAAATTAGAGAGAGGTTTAGTGAGAGAAACTCTGCCGAGTCGCCGAGCAATTTCGACCCTCGACATCGAAGCCCTGCCGAAATACCGAGATCCGAGCCTCCGATTGTCACAAATCATAGCTTGTTAATCGTTATAATCTAAGTACTTACATAAAAATGGTTGTAATAGTCAATATTATACCATTTAATTTAAATACTTCATTTCTTTTCTTTTATTTCTTTTTATGTTAATTTAATATTTTAGCATTCATTTTTATTTTCTTTTCTTTTAGTTCAGTTTCTTTTCTTTTAATAGCATTCCATTTCATTTTCTTTTCTTTTCTGCAATATTAATGTTTCATTTATTTTTCTCTTAACTTATTGTAATTTCCTTACAATGTACCATTTATTTCTTTTTTCTTTCTTTTCTTACAATATTAGGTTAATAGTCTTTTATTAGCATTGTTTTAATATGCAAGCATTTATTTTTCTTTTTCTTTTCTTTTCTTTCAATTTAATGTCCTTTTTCTTTTAAGTATTAGTCTAATGTTTATTTAACAACTTTATTTTTCTTTTTTTTTTCTTAGTGTAATTTTCTCTTCTAACACTTTATTTTCTTTCTTTTATTATTTTCTTTAAAAATTCCCCATAATATTTCATTTTCTTTTCTTGTAATGTTAATTTAATATTTTTTTTAGGAGTTAGTTTAATATTTTAGCTTTCATTTTCCATTCTCCTTTTCTTTTAATAATTGTATAGTTTATTATTAGCTTTAATCTCTTTATAAAATTTCATTTAGCATTTTTTTTCTTTTAACATTAGTATTCATTTTTCTTACAAAACTCTTTTTTTTTTCTTTTTCTATGATTACATTTTCTTTTTATAGCACCTACTTTATTTTTATATTTTTTTCTTTTATTTTGAAACCCAAAAATCACAAAAAAAACTTTCAAGCTATTTTCCACTTTTAATAAAATTAAAACTATTTTATTCATTTCATTTCTTTTATTTTATTTTCTTCTTCTTTTATTCCCTTTTAAAATATAAAATGTGTATAGTTAGATTTTCTTATTAATAGTATTTTCTAATCTTTTTATATTTCTTTCTTTTGTCAAATCCCTTTTCTTTTCTTTTGGAATCTGAAATTCTTTTTTGTTACAAAATTCTTCTTTTTTCTTTGTTAGTAGGCTTTCTTTTAATGTAAAATTTTCTCTTTTTTATGCATTTTTCATTTCTGCCTAATTTTCTTTGATAACATATATGTTTTGATTATTTTCTTCAAAACCATGCTTGGAATAGATTAGCTTATTTTTGTTTGCAATCTATGTTTAGATAATTTTAGCAATTTTAGCATTTTTTTATTCTTTTAACCAAATTATGTTAGTTTAGGTTGTTCAAACAATATTGTATGTTGGTATGTTTTATGTATCATTTAGATAGAAATTGCATGTCATAGGATTTAAGATTTTACACTTTTTTATTTGTTTTGATTTGGAGTATTATGTACATATATTATGTATTTTTCATATTTGATTTTGAACATTCTCTCTTTGTCTCTATTTTTTTTATTTGCATGCATTTAAAAAATCATATTAAAAAACCAATGATGATTAGTAGAGGCCAACCTTACGGTTGGGCCAACGGGGTGCCTAACACCTTTCCCGATTCGTACCTTAGCCCCCGAATCCTCTTTCTCTGGTTAACGTTTTAAATATCAGTAGCCGATTTTATTTTTTTTCGTTTTTTCAAAAACTAAGTGGCGACTATTTTTAAAAAAAGAGATTTTCAAAATTTAATTTTCAAGATCTTAAAAGATTTTTTTAAACATTCTTTGAATTTTTTATTTTTGAAAATTTTTCAAAATGATCCCAAAATCCCAACGCCACAATTACCAGCTACCCTTATCAGGGCCGACAATTTCCACCTTAAGATGTGTGATGCCTTCGCCGGAATCAACCCAAAATCTAAAAGAATTCAAGAAACGTTAACATTATACAAAGTACCAAGATGAGAGATTTA
>JAULJZ010070238.1:0-13110 GCA_032270985.1 Heliamphora pulchella | reverse complement strand
TTAGTCTTTATCCTACGAGTTTCGGCTCATGTATGTATACAAAACTATTTCAGGTTTCGAGGATCTGAGACGATACCAGGGTAGAGGATGCATGCGGGGAAAAGGCTAAGGGGAAAGATTTAAAATTTTTTTTGTATTTACATTATGATTGTACCAGAAGTAAAGTGGATAATTGTATAATATCAGTGCTGTAAATGAACTCTTGAAAGTTAAAATTTGTTTAGCCTTTGTGGCACATATGTATATCGTTAGAATAAAATGTTTTTATTTATGATTGTTTAAAGGAAATAAAGTGTAGTTATTTTAAAAAGTTCATTTTTGATAGTTTTCATGTGGGATAATTTGGATTGTGCCCTTGGGTTCCCGGGGTTTAGGGCGTTACAGTTACAGAAGGGGGCACTTTAACCCAATTAGTATGACAGCCCACAACGCAGAGCCATGGTGGACAGACTAGGGGACCACAGGGGCGGGTGTTTGTCCTCACTGATCCGAGTTCTTTGAAGGCACCAGTTGTGTCTGACGCTTTAGCGACTACTTCAATCATCAGTGGTACTCTCTTATGATAGTATATGTGTAATCCCAAGAGGGGGGGTGAATTGGATATTTTAAAAAAAAAATTTATTCAAGTATTTGAAAACAAATATAACTTTCAATTTACTTATAAGCAAGATATTTTAATTCATAAGTATATTTTCAAATTAGAAGATTAAAGCACAAGTGGTTTTTAATTTACTTATAAATAAGATTCAAAATCTTTTGATAGAAGATTTTAACGCAAGTGTAGATGTTAATCCACAATATTTAAAACTTCTTGTTTACTAGATTCAACACTTTCTTTGCTTTAAAAATTTAAAGCACAAGAATAGATTTTAATAGTGAATGATTCAAGTATAAAAGTGTGTGTGGTGCTATAATAAACAACAATAGAATAATGAGAATAAAAAGTAAGCAAGATAGAGAAATAACACCACAATTTTTACAAGGTTCGGCGTAACGGTCTACGTCCTTATCTCAAGCCAACCGCTATGAGGATTTCTCACTATTACTCCTTCAATAGGTGGAGCAGCCTCTCTCCTTAGTTTAGATGGAGTAGCCTCTCTAAAAAATGTACCCTTCTCAAGTAATCCAATCTTTGTAGGCGGATTAGCCTCTTTTGAGAAACACCTTTCTCTATTAGGGTTGGTATACTGAAAATCATATTTTTAGTATTTAATTTTAATTTTTCATTTTATGATAATCTTTATGAGCAATGTATGTGTATTATTTTTTTAATGTTATGTATGGATGTCCGATATTCTGTATAGTATTTAATCTGGTGTGTAGAGTACGGCTTACACACAGAAGATCAGATTTTAGATTCTTGCAGAATATAAGTTTTATGTTTATAGTTTAGATGAAAATGGGCATTCCATCGGAATGACTGTAACACGGAGTTTTAGTAGGTCTGTCTTAGTTACGGGAAATAGGTAATAGTGTCGTCTATTGTTCCGACTCTCTGTACTAGTACACTTTGTGTGTATTGAACGGAATATTTGGGGTAATTAATTTTTTACTAATTATATAAATTAATTCACACCTCAAAGTTATTATGAATAGTACTTATACTCTTAATCCTGAAATAATTATTGATTTGAATATATTTAATATTTGTTGTTTAGATTCATTAGAGGGTGCGATCTTATATGGGTCTATATTCTCGGTGAGTTGGATATGAGTATTATTTATATAAAAAATATTAATTATTGACAGAATCCACGTCCCGATATATCGTGATTGACGATACCCCCTTAAGGATGCTTATAAGTTTTGACCGAGCCAAAACCCTGCAGGTGGATTTAATTATCCGACGGTCAAATAAATTAAGCATAAGGGCTTAACGAATATCAAGATGCCAATTAAATTAAATTATCAGTAATTAAATTTAATTGACGGGTATCGAAAATCTTAACGTGTGGAGAAATGGTAAGCATTTAATAACAGGAGTTCAATACAAGAATGTCTTGAGATTATGGGTCAGGGTGCAATTATAGTTCTTTAGTGGTGTGAACTGTAATTCAGTATTTTATAAAAATTGCAGAAACTGTTACATGTCTTTCCATAATTGCAGAAACCTCTAGTGGGTGTCTGTGTTCTACTAGAAGTCTAACTCATAATTACTCCCTAGGTCCCTGCTGTAGCCCTATATATATGCGGGTAGGCTGAATCAGTTGCTAATGATTTTTATATCATTATTATTACGATATTATTTGTCTCTCTAAACTTAAATATATCGGGATTCTGCCGGTATAAGTTCTCGGAGGATTGTAACCCACACTACGTTATAGGATCGCATATGGGAATACGGTAGAAGATCTGAAAGGAGTTACAACTCGGATTCAAGTCGTAGTTGAAGAATAGATCGACAAAAGGTATTCTTCTAAATTAACTTTGGTTGCATGAGTTTATTTTTTGTCGTTCGACGTCAAAAAAAATTTCTGGAGCCCGTTTCGGCGTTTATCCGTCCAGTTAATTTTTTACTAAAAATTATTTTACAAAAACAATAATCTTAGCAGTATTGCCTTCAACAATTGGTATCAGAGGCGTTTTATTTTTTATTTATAGTTTATCGGGGCCAGGTAAATTTAGAACTGTGCAAACTTTGTTTTGCAGGCGTTCTAATCTCGATTTTATGATTATAATTTATTTTCATATTTGGTTGAATGCGTGGATGATGATTTAATTTAATTTTTTAATCACAGAGCCTGACCGTGATGGATCGAATATGAGCCTACGGGACATAGGTTTCGATGCAAAAATTTTGTATTCTTTAAGTTTTTTTTTTAGTTTATTAAAAAAAGGGAAGAACGAAGAAAGCAAGCAGCGACGCATTAAGCAATTGGCGGCACAGATTTGTTTTGAAATATATCATGATGTGCATTGAATGGATCAACAAAGCAGTTTTTTTTTTTAATTTCCAAACATAGAAGCGGTGCTAATGCCAAATAGCAGGCGCTGTTTTCAAAGCGCCTAACAGCAAGCATCAGCGGTGGAAGGATAACAAACTATTTGGCAATCACCAACTCAAGATGCGCACAGTTTTGAAGGTTCAAAACGCAGCAGCGCTCGCAGCGGCGCAAGCAATTCCCAAACGAGGCACAGCGCCGATTTTGCTGTAACACAAACAGTAGCGAAAACAGTGCAAGCAATCAACCAAACTGTTTCAGTTGTTTTGTTTTTGAAGTTTCAAACAGTCCCAACACTGTTTTCAACACAGAAAGCGCCGCAAATCAAGCAGAGCAATTTTCCATCCCAATCCGCTGAAGCTATTTCATGCAGCAGTTTTTCCAAGTTTTTCCAAAAAGGGCTGGTTTCTCAAACCCAAGAACGCAAGCAGTGATCACCCAAAAACTATTTCGGTTGGCTGGGGTTTGTCAAACAAATCCAACTCAGTAGTTTGACAAACACGCCGCCGACAGCAAGTTTCCAACACAAAAACCTATTTCGGTTTTCCAAAAGCAATTGTAATTCCAGCGGCAGTTTCCTATCAGAACAGTGGGTTCGGTTTCGAAAACAGTGTTTTTAATTAACACGAACACTGGCGCAAGGTGTTTGGAATTGCAAGGAGACTATTTCGTGTTTCAATTGGCTTGATTTTTCTAATATAGATGAATCAAGGAGTCTTAATGTAACTTAGATACAGAAAACTAATTAACAAAAGAAATTATGCAACAACTGGAAGACTGAAAGCTAATCTTTTAAGCAGGAGACTGAAATTCTTTAGAGTTTCAATCGGATTATAAAATTAAAATATTTATATTTATCTTGTATTTAATTTTTTTAACTGCGTGGATGATAAATATTGATTTTATTTATTCTGTTAATTTAATTAATTCGAATATTCGATTTTAATTAAAATATTTTATAATGAAAAATAAAATAATTTTTTTTTAATTAATTAATTTTAATTAAATAGAAAAACTTTTGATATTTTATTTTTTACAAAATATCACATTTAAGATGTTTTTTTTTAAATCGGATATCTTAAAAAAATATGGAAATTAATTCCGGATTTTGAATTAATTAAATGAAAAAATGTTTAATCGAAATAATTTATTATTTTTTAAAAAATGTGGAACGAAAAATAAAATAAAATAATACATTTAATCTCTACTTTAGCTGAAAAGCTAAAGGAAAAACTGTGCATTTATTAAATTTTATTTGTTACGCATTTAAACACGAAAAGATAGTGTGATAAATTAGAATCTTTAGAATTGTGTACACGGAAAGATGTTTGATTCTTTCAGATCGTGTGATTGTCGAAAGATGGTTTGATAAACCAGAATCTTTGAAATCGTATACACGGAAAAATGTTTGATTCTTTCAGATCGTGTGACTTTCGAAAGATGATTTTATAAACCAGAATCTTTCGAATCGTGTATATGGAAAGATATTTGATTCTTTCAGATCGTGTGACTTTCGAAATTAATAAATTTATTTTAATTAAATAGATTTTTGTAACCCTCAAAAAATATTTTAAAAATCTAAGTGGGAGAGAAAATTTATTCACAGATAAATTCTGCAGTCTCCACCACCAGTTTGTAGGCGATGCAATTAAACCCTGCGTGTTGGCAATAAGGCCTTCCTCCCCATCGAACAAATTAATTGTGGTATCGCCAGTAAAAACCTCATTTAGGGATAATTTTGGATAATTGTTATTGTGGATCACTTCTCCATCTGAAGGGTTCATTGCGAAGCGATTGATTTGGGATTAGGTGATGGTTAATACTTAGCTGTATATAATAGTATCATCTCCATCTGAGTTACTGCTATTATATACTAGACCGAAGTTATGTCGTCTATTTAATTTTACTTGGCAATGTCATTTGCCTAGATAGTAAAATTAAAAGGAATTGGCCTGTCGGGTCTGATAAAGAATAGTAGATGTCCACCCATCATGGCATGCTATTATCAGGTTACCAAGCTGCTGGCGAATTAATTTTAAAATGGTAGAACGAACCAAATTAAAATGAAAATAATGTTTTGCTCATCATAATTAACGATTTTATTTAATTATGTGATTCTCAAGATTAAAATAGATTTCAACTCACTCGCTTTAACACTCAAAGAAAATAAACTAACGGGACCAAATTATGTTGACTAGAAATTTAAATTAGATATTGCTTTAACTACAAATGGTATTCTTTCAATACCAGGAAATATGTTTGTTTCGAAAAAAAGTTCTTGCTTGGGGCCGAAAGGTATGAAGAAGAAAAAGGTTCAGAAACAGGGAGACACGTTTTTCAGGGTAGTTAGTGGGCCAAGGACTGGTATAAAAAAGCCGAAAGGCAGATATTTTCACTACAACTAGACCCAGCACTGGAAAAAGCTATGTCCTGTATTTCTAAGAAAGCAAAACAGACACGGTAATTTCTGTTCACTGGTTATAGAAACATATTTAGCGGTGTTATCTACCGATACCTGGTGTGTAGATACGGGATCCACTAATCATGTCTGTAATTTATTGCAGGGGTCCCAGGAAACCCGAAAACTTAGTAATTGAGATATTTACCTGCATATGGACAATAATACAAAGGTAACAGCAGTTGCAGTAAGAGATGTCACTCTCAATTTTGGTAGAGATAGGATTTTAATATTGAGAGATTGTCTTTATGTACCTTCCATTAGAAGGAACTTAGTTTTCGTTTCTAGATTGCCTAAAGACGGATATTTGGTTTATTTTAATAAGTCTGTGATTATTACGGATAATAAACGGGTTATCTATTCTGGTACATTGGATCTTTATATTATTACTCCAGTCTCTCTTACACTACAACTGACTAAAATTAATAACACATCTATATTATCATATAAGAGAAAGTTTTCTTCTTTAATGAACCAAACGTTTGTTTGGCACTTATACTTAGGTCATATTAATCTAAAAAGGATAAACAGACTAATAGCAGATGGACCTTTGAGTTCATTGGAAGTGGAGGCACTTCCAGTCTGTAAATCTTGCTTTGAGAGTAAGATAACCAAGAGGCTCTTTTCGGCCAAACGCTATAGAGCTAAAGAACCGTTAGAGCTGGTTTATTCTGATGTGTGTAGTCCTATGACAATCTGGGCTAGAGGTGGCTTTGAGTACTTCCTCAAGCGTCTGGGTAAAAGTATCGAATCACTACGATCCGATCGTGGTGGTGAATATCTCTTTGGAGAGTTTAAGGACTACTTGTCATCAGAAGGGATTACATCCCAGTTGACTGCACCTGGCACTCCACAGCAGAATGCTGTAGCAGAAAGAAGGAATAGGACTCTTATGGAAATGGTAAGGTCAATGATGAGTTATTCAGGTTTACCAGATTCGTTTTGGGGACTCGCTTTAGGGACAGTGACTTACATTCTGAACTTGGTACCTTCTAAGTCTGTACCTTCTACTCCCACAGAATTGTGGACTGGGCGTAAGCCTAGTCTAAAACATATTCAGATTTGGTGGTGTCCAGCACATGTGCTGAAAGGGAACGCGAGAAAGTTGGAGTCAAGGACGGAAGTCTATTTCTTTGTGGGGTATCCCAAGGAAATGAAGGGCGGTCTATTTTATAATCCTAAGGATCAGAAGGTCATTGTTAGCACTAATACCCGATTCTTAGAAGAGGATTATATTATGGATCACATGTCCAAAAGCAATATTGTTCTGGAAGAACTGAGAGAAAATACCAATAGAACAAAAGAGGAATCACAAGTCACTAATATTCTATTACCTCGTCGTAGTGGGAGGATTATCAGAACAGGTGCAAATCAAAAATAGGGTACTGATGCATAGAGTTCACATTCTGCACTGCTTGTTACTGCTAGTACACAGACACAGGTAGTGCCTCGTCATAGTGGGAGGGTTGTTCATCAACCTGATCGGTATATATTCTTGGGAGAGTCTGTTGACAGGATCCTGACAGAACTGGATACCGAGCCCTGTAACTGCAATGAAGTACTACAAGACAAAGATGCAGATCTTTGGCAAAGGATTATGAATTTAGAGATGAAATTTATATATTCCAATCAGGTCTGGGAACTTGTAGAACCACCCGAAGGGATAAAACCCATTTGATGCAAGTGGATCTACAAGAGAAAGAGAGGAGTAGATGGGAAGGTTGAAACCTTCAAAGCTATGCTTGTTACTAAAGAGTTCACTCAGAAAAAAGGGATCGACTATGAGGAAACCTTTTTGTCGGTAGCCATGCTTAAGTCTATCCGGATTCTCTTATCCATTGCCGCACATTTCGATTACGAAATCTGACAAATGGACATCAAAATAGCTTTCCTTAATGGAAGTCTTGACGAGTGTATCTCTATGATACAAATAGACAGATTCATTGCAAAGGGCGAGGAGCACATGTTGTACAAGCTTAAGAGATCAATTTATGGACTTAAGCAGGCATCAAGGTCTTGTATCACTCGATTTGATCAAGCTATAAAGTCTTATGATTTTGATCAAAGTCCGGATGAGTCCTGTGAGTACAAGAAGGGTGACAGAAGCGTGGTGATCTTTTTAGTATTTTATGTAGACGATATCTTGCTCATCGAAAATGATGTGGGGGCATTATCTACGGTTAAAGTATGGTTATCTGGGCAGTTCGATATGAAGGACTTAGGAGAAGCCAGTCACATCCTTGGAATCAAGCTTGTACGAGATCAGAAACAAAGGATGTTGGGCTTATCATAAGCAAAGTATATCGATGATATCCTTACTCATTTTAACATGCAGGATTCCAACAAAGGGTTTCTCCCTTTTAGGCATGGAATCACTCTATCCAAGGATTAGTGTCCTAAGACACCTGATGAGATAGAGAGGATGAAGGCGGTTCCTTATGCTTCGACAGTAGAAAGCCTCATATATGCTACACTTTGCACTAGACCCGAAATTTGCTTTGCCGTTGGCATGGTTAGCAGATATCAGTCCAATCTAGGGCAGGAGTATTGGACTGTGGTAAAGAATATAATCAAGTACCTGAAAAGGATTAAGGATTATATGTTTGTTTACCAGGAAGATAGTTTAGTACCTTTGGGGTACACAGACTCAGATTTTCAGTCAGGCATAGAGCTTACATTAAGAGATAACCTTGCAAATCCTTTACAAAGAGCTTACCGGCTAAGACTTTTGATAGTCATGTAGCGGGCATGGGAGTCAGATGTATGGCAGTATGGTTTTGAGTATAAGTTGGACATTGTTAGGGTTGGTATACTGAAAATTATATTTTTAGTTTTTAATTTTAATTTTTTATATTATAAGATTCTTTATCAGTAATGTATGTGTATAATTTTTTCAATGTTATGTATGGATGTCCGATATTATGTATAGTATTTAATCTGGTGTGTAGAGTACGACTTACACACAAAAGATCAAATTTTAGGTTCTTGCAGAATATAAGTTTTATGTTAACAGTTTAGATAAATTTGGACATACCATCGGTACGACTGTAGCACAGAATTTTGGTAGGCTTGTCTTGGTTACAGAGAACAGATAATAGCGTCGTTTATTATTCAGACTCTCTGTGCTAGTACACTTTGTGTGTATTGAACAAGACATTTGGGGTAATTAATTTTGTACTGACTATATAAATTAATTCACACCCTAAGGTTATTATGAATAGTACTTAATCTCTTAATCTTGAAATAATTATGATTTGTATATATTTACAATTCGTTGTTTTGATTCATTAGAGGGTGCAATCTTATATGGGTCTATATTCTCGGTGAGTTGGATAGGGGTATTATTTATATGGCAAATATTAATTATTGACGAAATTCACGTCCCGATATATTGGGATTGACGATACCGCCTTAAGGATACTTATAAGTTTTGACCAGGCCAAACCCTGCAGGTGGATTTAATTATCTGGCGGTCAAATAAGTTAAGTGGAAGGGTTTAAAGATTATCAAGATGCTGATTAAATTAAATTGTCAGTAATTAAATTTAATTGGTGGGTATCAAAAATCTTAACATGGGGTGAAATGGAAAGCATTTAATAACAGGTGTTCAATCCAAGAATGTCTTGAGATTATGGGTCAGAGTGCAATTATAGTTCTTTAGTGGTGTGAACTGTAATCCAGTGTTTTATGAAAATTACAGAAATCGTTGCATGTCTTTCCATAAGTGTAGAAACCTCTAGTAGATGTCTGTGTTCCACTGGAAGTCTAACTCATAATTACTCCTCACGTCCCTGCTGTAGTCCTATATATATGCAGGTAGGCTGAACCAATTTTTAATGATTTTTATATCATTATTATTATGATATTATTTTTGTCACTGAAAACTTAAATATATCGAGATTCTGCCAGTACATGTTCTCGGAGGATCGTAGCCCACACTACGTTGGAGGATCACATATGGGAATACAGTAGAAGATTTAAAAGGAGCTTCAACTCGGATTCAAGTCGTAGTTGAAGAGTAGATCGACAAAAGGTATTCTTCTAAATTAACTTTGGTTGCACGGGTTTATTTTTTATCGTTCGACGTCAAAATTTGTATCTGGAACCCGTTTCGGTGTTTGTCTGTCCAGTTAATTTTGTACTAAAAATCTTTTTACAAAAATATTGATCTTGGCAGTATTGCCTCTAACATTCTCAAGTACAACAGAATAACAAGAAAGTGTACAAAGGAATGCTCCTATGATGAGCAGATGAGTACAAGAAATGAAAGCTCTAACTTACTTTTCAAGGAATATATCAATGAAACTCAAAGAGAATTCTAAAAATCCTTTCTGCCAAAAAATATGAATGAAAAACTCAAGAGAATTAAGCACAAATGGAGAGTGTATAAGAGAGAATGTTTGAGAGGTTTTGAATGAAAAAAACAAGAGCTCAAAGGCTCTATTTATGGGCGTCAATTCTGGACTAGCAGTTGGGCTACATAAGGTAATGTCAAACTAGCCGTTTCAGCCAAAAAATCAAATTTTAACCTGTTCAGTCAACTAGACAAGCCCATTTAGTCGAGTGGATCTGAAGATCAGTCTACTGGACTGTGTTGAATCTCAAATCTTGTTTGACAAACCCTTTTTAGTCGACTGGATGCAATGCATTAGTCGACTGGAATACTAAAAATCCAGAATTTTGATTTTTCAAAAGGTTTTGATCTCTTTATGTTTTGGAAAAATATTTTTAAGATAATTTAGAAATCCTATGAGCTTCAAAAGATATATCTATGAGGCTTAGTGAATATACATAGGTCCTACAAATGAAATTCAAAACTTTTCTTCAATCCTTCACTTTATCAACTCTTGCATTGTTCCAAAATCTTGTCGTCAAAGCACTTGATTTGAAACTTGCATCATGGCTTCCATTTTGTATCTTTGATTGTGCTAATCATGTATTTCTTGTAAACAATCTCAATTTGCACAATTACATATTTAGGTTTGTTATCATCACAACGGTCGTTGAAGCCTTGTTAGGCCAACAATCTTGTCCTTTTTTATGATGACAAACATAGAGCAAAATAATGTAGGAAAGCTAAATAAAGCTCCCCTATCAATAAGCACGTAATAATGAGTTTAAAAACTCCCCCTCACAATATGCATAGATGTAACACCCCGGTTCGAACCCTAGTAGTAACCACCTAGATTGTATCAACTCGGCCTGGATCCTAGTTGTAACTGTGAGACTCGGCTCATTTTCTTTTTGACATGTTTATGTATGTGACGTATTTCTTTTCGTTATAAGCATGCTTTGATGTTCGGTTGATGCTTTTTGTGATGTTTGGAACAGCATGTTTAGGAATACGTGCTATGCATGTGGGGGTTTGGCTTAATTCCTTTCTTAGGTTTCCAACCCAGGGACGACCGCTTGAGCGGTGGGTGTCCGCTTGAGCGGGGTAGTGGCAGAGGGGTTATCCGAGAGATGACCGCTCGAGCGGTGGTTGTCCGCTCGAGAGGTGGGGTGCCAGGGATCTATGTCGGTAAGGGTCCACTCGAGCGGTTCTTGGGCGCTCGAGCAGTGGTGCCTGAGCACAACATTCTATAAAGCCTGGCAGCCTTAGTTTTTGAGCCAAAAAATATCTTTTTCAAGCTTATCTCTTCCTCTCCACCTTTTTTCTACCTTCTCTCTAGCTTTCGAGTGAACCGGGGCTGTGGTTTTCGAGGTCTGATAGCAGATCCTTGCTGTCGGCGACGTGGGCTTCATATCCATCCGGACAGATTCTCGTTCTGACGCAGTTCAGTTTTGAGACGTCGAGCTTTTAGCTCTCCGAGGTAGGATTCTAGACTACCTTACTGTATAAGGGTGGTTCATGCATATATATGTATTTTTACCAGGTAGAAATACACTAACTGTCATATTTATGCTTAAACCTTGCTTTACACGGATAAAAAGCATGTTTATCGCTTTTCTTGGCTATCTGCTTATTTGACATGTGGTTGGAGGGTTTTCAAAGGATTTTCTTGAAAACGGTGATTTTAGATGAAAAATATCAACATCTTTATGTTTTGGAGGTTTGGAGCTAACCCTTGGGGTTGAGTCTCAAGTTTTGAAATATTTTGTTTAATCTCCATGGTTTCATGGATTGGATCTCATATTTATACAGGTGTTGTATAACTGATTTTGGGAAAAACATTTCGAAAATGTTTTGTTTTGATCTCCTGGTGATGGATGGATCTATGTACATGTATATTATACTGGTTTGAGAAATGTTTTTAGATGATTATCTAGATGTACCGGGATGACGTGTATTTGGCACGAGTTGCCCTCGGTGTAAGTCCAGAAACGTGCGCAAAGTAGTTACTCAGGTCCTTCGGGTTAGTTCCCGTAAATTGAGACGGATGGGTGCTCAGCTCCCTCGGGGTCATAGCCCATAAATTGAGTGGTTACGTTATGGTGCTCCGTATAAAACCTATGTGTATCTAACCGGTCCCATGTTGTATGGGGATTAGACACTAGACAGGGGTCTATAGTTGCTACCTCTGTCCCCTTGTGATAGAGTCGGTACATAGGATCATATTCATCTTTTCCGCGATGGTACATTCCACGAGGGAACAATGTTTTGCTTACTGTTTTTTCTTAACTGTGGTTGGTTATTTGTATTATCTTGCATCACATGGTTTTAAGGACTAAAACAGGGTTTTATGTTAATGAAACCATTTTGGGAGACTTGTGTAGTCTGCTAGGAAAACTTGAGGGTTTTGGATGGAAAACTTGTTTTAGGTTCTGTGGTTGAGTTAGCTCCCACTTTATATGATTGCATATTTCTTACTTTACAACTTGATTGTCTGTTTCTATTGGGCTTCAGCTCACGGGTGGAAATTTTCTGTAAAAAAAACCATTTTCAGGTGATGATGTGGATGAGGAGTAACATGAGGGTGCCCGCGGTGGCGGAAGACTTTTATAATTTTTTTTTTTGGTATGCCTGATCCTGAAGGCAGTTTTTGTACGCCATAAGGCGATATACTGTATGCTTGTTAGAACTGCATGTTTTTCTTTATGAGAGATGTATCTTTTGGATTTTCCTTCTATTTCAACATATGATTTTGATGATATAAAACTCTATTTTATTGAAACTGGTGTTTGATAGATTTTCACGTGTCACTGAGTTTTGGGGCGTGATAGTAACAACCCGGATTGTAACTATCCATGGAGCGATCTAGCCTAAATCATAGTATTAGCGACAGATAAACGATGAGAACTTAGGTCGCTACATGAATAGAAAATACCATAACCAGCCCGAAAACCCTAATTTGACTCGAAAATTCTAAAAGACACCAAATACTGATAAAAGTCTTGGGATAGCTTAAATTAAGTAAATAACATAAAATATTAAATTAAAAATCAAAAATTTCTATAATTAAGGCATAATGACCATTTTGCCCCTTGTACAAATAAAAGTCTTAAAAATCTAAAATTTGATACATGGGCATTCAAAATTAGATATTTATATATAATTAATTAATAAAATACAAAATAATAACAAAATAACAAAAATGCCCTTGCATGGCTGGCCACCTAGAAATTTGTACCCAAAAAAGCTACTTTTTGCCTTTGTAAACTTAAAAAAGAGAAAAAGATGTATAAATTAAGCATTATTTTGATCTAATACTTTTTATACAAGTAATATACATAATAATATAATAATATAGCTCAAAAAAAGTAAACAAA
>JAULJZ010070227.1:0-13111 GCA_032270985.1 Heliamphora pulchella | reverse complement strand
TTTCAAGATCAGTAGTCAATTTTGTTTTTCTTAGTTTTTCTCAAAAACTAAGTGGCGACTCTATTTTCAACAAAAGGTGTTTTTAAAATTTAGTTTTCATGGTGTTTAAAATATTTTTCAAAATATTTTTGAATTCTCTCATTTTTAACCCCCAAATCCCAACGTCACAGGGTATAGACGAGAACATAGTGGATGGGAGCATAGTAATCATTGGCCGAGTGTATGTTGAGATAGTGGAACGTAAGTAGCTCTGGAAATATGCTCTGTTAGCTGGGTGTTCTGGTAGTCAGAGTAATTTTGATGACCTCGGACGTGATATACCTTATTCAGGTTTGAGACCTGAGTTATGAGTGATTAAGCTCGAAGATATGGGGACAAGTATGAGTTGCAGTTATGCTAGAATGAGCATGGGTTGCGGTTGTGTTGGCATGTGTAAGGGTTCAGGTTATGATTTCACCATTCGACGAGTATCAGTTCTGTGAGATTCCTACGCAAATACAGGTCTGTGATTTGGTTGATATCCTAGTGATTAGGAGATCGTGTTTGGGAACCGTGCTAGGTGCATGTGGTTAGCTTAGTGCTAAGACGATGTATACTGAATGTGATATATCTAGGATTTGTTTGTGTTCCACCTTAGATTCAGAAATGAATATGTTGTTTGCCCATGGAAACGAAGTGTAGAGTAATAAGGTTCAGCAATGTACCGTGTGGTTTGGCTGGCCTGGGTTGATAGGTGAGATATCGTGGGTTACGATTCCTATGATCGATGGGTGCTTTGAGAGCAAAAGTGCGGAAGCTGTCTGCAGAGTTATAGGAGTTATTAGTAACTCTGGATGAGAGGTCCGAGAATTGGGTTTGCCTAGTAGGAGTTCGGTGAGTAGCTATTTTGGCACGATGGGAATGTTGTCGTGTGTCTCCGTGTATGATTAGTGATGAGCTCGTAGACCTATGGGATCTGTGTGCGAATGCGATCTGAGCGTTGAGAGCTTGGTGTAGCGGATGGTCTAAGTATCGTGATCGTGGTTGACGACAGCTGTTTGACTGTGGTCGATGTGTCTTTAAGGTAAGGTTTATAGGGTTCTTTGAATACCAAGTGTCGATGAGTACTCCCAGTTACGTTGAGGTTAGGTCATGGGTTTTGTTGACCCTTTTCTTTCCTTTGGATGGAGAGAGAGTTTCCTTGTAGACGAGTGTCTGGTGCGAGTTATTTCATCTTGGTTGGACACAGATGCCGGGATCTTGACTGGTTTGGATTTGATTATGTTCTGAGAATGTGAAAATCTCTGTGGAACTTGTATCCGTGTTATGATCCTTAGAGTTGTGCCTCATGAACATGTATCGCCGGAAGCGGATGATTGTACGACAGATTCTTCATGGCTACGTGCTTCTTGGATGTTAAGTGTCTGTGTGTGTGACCTGGGATCCGATTGCTCCTGCGGTTAGGGACTGTAAAGAATCGCATGATGGGGTTAGTATTATCCAACGGTAGAAGACCGTAAAAGAGTACGTATGAGTGTGGTAAACATAATAGGTCATGGTAACCTAGTCAGTGTGGCTTGTTTGTATGATGATTGAACTAGTTGGGTTGTGCTCCCTATGAGGTCGAGTTGGTAGACCAAGAATGCTTATGCTTGTCCTTGTTGACAAGAAAGTTGGTGTTGAGACATAGAGTTCTTTCTGCAGTGATCAGCTGAGAATCGTTAACCGTCGTTTACAGCTTGTTCTGGATTGTGTGAGTATGATTATACCTCTAGCTCTTAGCAGAGTGGGAGTTTTGGCAGAACAGTACGGTTGTGATAATCATACGGTGGGATCTTGATAGACTTTTGAGAATTTGGCTTTGGATTTTGTTTGGGGTTTTGAACTGCTCAGAGTTTTTAGAGTCGAGGAGTGATCGTCGATTGTGGTAAGTGTTGTTCTTTGGCATAACTGTCGTTTGTTTGGGTTTAGGGGTGGCCCCGAGAGTATGATACGAGATATATCAGGAAAGATACGATGTTTAGGAAGCCTTGGTTGACGTGGTCTGTTCGGACCGATGCAGTGGTTTAGTTGGGAATGGAAGGGCCGTGATGAGTTATGTGAGGAAATTGTTAAGTATAAGACGCAAGTCTTGGTTGGTTACTTAACGAAAAAATCTTGGGTTCGAATATTCTGCTATTGTGCACTCAAGGAATTGATGTATGTGCCTTGCGTTGGAGTTGATGTCGGATGACAGTTAGCATATTTGCTTTGTCGGATCACGATGATCATGTTTGTTTTGTCAGATGACGGGGATCATGTCTGATTTGAGGTTGATCTGTAGCCTTGGTATTAGTGATCTAATGGCGAGACGTTGAGATGTGTAGTGATGTGCTATTTCACAGTAGACAGGGTTAGGTTTGTATAGGTTGTTGGATACCTATGAGATGTTCTTTCTGCGTGGCGTATTTGGTTAAGTGACTCGTTGGGATCAGGTGAATTTGTGGCTGTGATGCTGAATTAGTTTTCGATTGTGTGGAACCTTGTATGGGATAATGGTGTATCGCCTAGTGTTTCTCCAGGGTGAGAATAGTAGTTCGTGATGAAAGATCGGATAGAGGATGAAGGTTTGAAGGTTTAATGAGATGTATTCTTTAGTATTCCTGGTGAGTTAAGTGAGCTTCTCTCTGGAGTTGGACGTTTGTATTATTGCTCATGGATGGATGTCGTGTTAACCTCAGTGATGGCGTTGTTAGCATCAGCAGGGTAACAAGATGGTATCATAGTCGGTGGTCGTCAGGTGATCGTCAGAACATAGGTAAAGTTTTTGTGTGGAACATGTGACGTCTTGTGATCAATGTCAGAGTTCGACGTCGTGTGTTGGGACTTGTGGAGATAGTCCTTGGTATGTATTGTGAGGTGTGATTCAGCCAGTATGTGGCAGTGAGGACGAAGGTGTGGAAAATGTGATGAATTATTTTTAGAAAGTGTTTGTAGTTATCGTTAACTAAGTAACTGTCTTTTTGTTCATCATAATGCTAAGTGCGCTCTCCTGTAACCTCTGTGGTTGCAGATACCAGGAACGACTAGGAGTTGGTCCACCACAGGCGTCATCAAGTAGTTTTGGTTTTGGTGTTGTGAATAGTGTTGGTTCGATTTTCTTTTGTTTAGTTTTTAGTTTTAGCAGAGCTTCATGTATAAGACCCTGAAGGTTTTTTTGATATTTTAGAAATAATGTATGCCCTTGGGAAGGTGAATCCCTAGGAACTCATGTATACCTCTTTTGATATTAAGGCATTGTGGTTACTTATAAGTTTTTGTTTGGTCTCTTAATATCTTTATCCCTTGTTTTTCTCTCTGGCCGCCGCCCATCAGGGGATCACATCCCTTTGTTCAGGTTTGGTGGCTTGCAAGATCGGAGTGTTACAAGGCAAACCCAACACATCCTAGTAGAAGACTAAGCACTCTAAACCCTGGTGAGCCAGGCAAATCTCTCAAACCCTAGAAGACTAGGAACTCTAAGCCCTGGTGCGCCAGGAAAATCTCTATCATTTTATGTTAATCATTCTTCCTAAAAAAATCAAAATAAAAAAAATCCTAAAAAAATCAAAATCCAAAAAAAAATCAAAAATAAAACAAAAATAAAAATAGATAATAAAAAAATAAAACAAAATAGAACAAAATAAAAAATCCCTCCCCTATGATATTTGTGTTTTGCCCCTTTTCCTAATTTTTAATAGTTTTTGCAAATTTGCCCCGAAGATTTTCGAAAAGCTTGCCTTAATTTTCTAGAATTCTTTTGAAAAATCTTCTTAATTTTCTTGCCCCAATTTTGAAAATTTTCCCTAATTTTCAAAAAATTTTCCTTAATTTTCTAAGATTTTTTGAAATTTTTTTCTAAATTTTCTAAATTTTTTTCAAATTTCTTTCATAATTTTCGAGGATTTTTTCAAAATTTCGCTTGATTTTCTAAGATTTTCCCTAATTGTTCAAGATTTTTAAAAAATTTTCCTAATTTTTGAAATATTTTCCTTAATTTTCTAAGAATTTTTAAAAAATTTTCCTAGATTTTTTAAATTTTTTCTTAATTTTCTAGGATTTGTGACTTTCGAAAACTTGCCCTAAATTTTAAGATTTTCAACAAAATTAGCCTCTAATTTTTTAAGATTTTTGATAAAAATTCTCTCCTTAGTTTTCATGCCCCAAAAACAAAAACAAAAAATTTCCCCTTAGTTTGTTATGTTTAGCTCCAAATAAAACCAAAAATGAAAAACTAATCTCTTAGTTGTTTTTATGTTTTTCCTAAAAATGAAAAAAAAAATCAAATCCTTTATTCAAATTCTAGTATCTCTACTGTTTTAATCTCCAGCGCACATGTAGTTAAGCTAAATCCAGATCTCAAACATTTACATAACAATCATCACCCATATCATTATCATCAATATCATCATCATCACATCATATCATATCATATCATATGGGGGATCCTAGGCAAGCGTCTACGTTTGATATATCATAAAAATATGCTTTGATAATTAAACAAGGATGGTAAACTTACCGATCGGCGCTGGCAAGAGATGTGCTGGTCGGGCTCTCGCAGAAGAACATCAGCAGCAATGGAGTCCGTGGGTGGCTCGTATCGCCTCATCCCACCCAGAAACAAGCGTTAGGGTGCTGGAGCATAGGTGTGTGGATTGAAGAGCCTTGGGTGGCTCTCCCCAGCATCGCGATCGAGGAAATCGGCTATCTCGATCTCGGCAGTAGCGTCTGCAGCTGCATGTGCCTCGACAGCTGTGCATACCTCCTCCTCAGCAATATGGTGGGAGGCACGCTCCGCCTCAACACACGAGAGCATCCATCGCACCCAGGGCAGTGGAAGGCTGAGTGGTGGTGACCTCGCAGGCGGGAAGGCTGGAGGTCGAACCCCCGAGAGTCCCATGACGGAACTCTCGCTCGCAGAGGAGTCTCGAATTGCTCCCGCAATGTCCTCGAGATGTCCGTGTCCCGCCATAATCAAGCAAAAAGAAAAGAGGAAAATGTACGAAAGCTAGGAGGTAAGAGGCAGCAAGGAGAGAGTTGGAGAGAAATGGAGGGAGTGAGAAATCTAGAGAGAGAGTGGAATGAGCGAATGAGCCTGATCCGCGCGCCTTAAGAGCTTTATGCGAGTTTGGAGGTGGCGGTCGCCTCCTTTGTTTATGGCAGCCACCAGGTTTTTGAACAGCCACGTGGCGACCGTCATGTTGTAAGGGTTTAAATGTCACGCCCCAAAACCCGGGGTCGCATGAAAATTCACCAAACACCAGCTTTATGAAATATAGTTTTTCATATATTGAAATCTGCCTGTTGAAACCAATGGAAAACCCAACAAAAAACATCTCTCATGAATAAAAGACATACTGTTCCAACATGCATACAGTATATCGCCTTAAGGCGTACAAAACCTGCCTTTAGGAATAGGCATACCCAAAAGGAAAACTATAAAAGTCTTTCGACATTCGTCAACACTGGCACCACATATCTACTTGAGATCATCCTCCATATCATCACCTGAAAATGTTTTTATAGAAAATCCCACCTGTGAGCTGAAGCCAAATAGAAACAGACTATAAAACTGTAAAGCAGGCAGAATATACAATCATGTAAGGGGGAGCGAAACTTAACCACAGAACGCAAAAAGGTTTTTTCACAAACCCCAAGTTTTCTCATCAGAATACATAAGTCTCCCAAAATAGTTTTATTTCATAAAACCCATGTATTCATCCTTAAAATCATGTGCTGCAAATCTTGCAAAAACCCAACCACAGTTAAGAAAAAATAGTAATCAAAACATTGTTCCCTCACGAAATATACCATCGTGGAAAAGAAGAATAAGATCCTATGTACCGACTCCATCACAAGGGGACAGAGGTAGCAACTACAGATTTCTGCCCCATTTACCCAATCCCTATACATCATGGGACCAGTTAGGTAAATATAAGTTTTATATGGAGCACCACGACGAACCGCTTAATTTACAGGCGACAACCCGAGGGTACAAAGAACCCAACCAACTCAATTTATGGGGACTAACCCGAAGGTACAGAGCACCTACGCTGCACACGTTTTCAGACTTACACCGAGTGCAACTCATGCCACATACACGTCATCCCAGTACATCTAGATAATCTTCTCAAAATCGAAAACATTTCACAATATACATTAAACATGTATATATAGATCCATCCATCAACATGGAGATCAAACAAAACATATCAAAATGCTTTTCCCCATTTTCAATCAAACGTTTCAAAACCTGAAACTCAACCCCAATGGTTAGTTCCAAACCTCCAAAACACCGAGTGCTGAAATTTTCACAAAACTATTATTTTTTCACCGTTTTCAAGAACACCATTTGAAAACCATACATCCACATGTCATATACGGTAGTAAACCAAGAAAAGCGAAAAATATGCTTTTTACCCAAAAACCAAGGTTTAAACACAAATATGACATTTCATGCATTTTTATCCGGTGAAAACACATAATTATATAAAACACCCTTACACAGCAGTAGGGTCTAGAATCCTACCTCGAAGAGTTAAAAACTCGACGTCTCAAAACTGAACTTCGTCAGAACAAGAATCCGTTCAGATGGTTACGAAGCCCACGTCCCGATAGCAAGGATCCGCAAATAAACCAACAAAAAACCAATCCCCAAGCCCTCAAACACTAGAGAGAAGGCAGAGAAAAGGTGGAGACAGAAGAGATAAGCTTGAAAAAGATATTTTTGGCCCAAAAACCAAGGCTGCCAGGCTTTATAGATTTTCGCGCCTAGGCACCCTTGCTCGAGCGCCCAAGCACCGCTCGAGCGGACCCCAGCCGACATAGGTCTCTACCACCCCACCGCTCGAGCGGTCACCACTTTGCCATCACCCTGCTCGAGCAGACAGCCCACCGCTCGAGCGGTCATCCCTGGGTTGGAAACCTTTAAAAAAAGATTAAGCCAAACCCCCGCATGCATAACACGTATACAAAACATGATGGTCTCAACAAACGAGCAAAGCAGTAAACAACACTTAGTATACATGCATTGAACGAAATGCGTCACATAAATAAACATGTTAAAAAAAGAAAAGGAGCCGGGTCTCACAACTCTCCCCCGTTAGGGAATTTCGCCCCCGAAATTCACTACAAGGTCACGAGGTGAACAACTCTGGGTATCTAGCACGAACCCCTGACTCAAGCTGCCATGTCGCCTCTTCAACTCCATGATGAAGCCACAGAACCTTGACATATGCAATCGTTCTCCCTCGCAATACTTGCTTTTTTGTATCCAGAATCCTCACTGGGCGTTCCTCATACGTGACATCCTCATCAACTCGCAGCTCAGTCTAATCCAAAACATGTGAAGGATAGGGCTCATACCTCTGAAGCATAGACACATGAAACACGTTATACACAAATGCTAACCGAGGTTGCAAAGTCAAACGATATGCTATCACCCCAATCTTTTCCAAGATCTCAAACAGCCCAATAGAACGTGGTGATAGCTTCTCGCTATGACCAAATCTCATCAACCCTCTACGAGGTGAGACCTTCAAAAACACGTGATCCCCCATGGAAAACTCTAACGGTCTCCTCCTCCGATCAACATAACTCTTCTGGCGGCTCTGAGCTGTCTCCAGATGCTGACGAATCGTTGCAATCTTCTTCGTCGTCTCCCGTACTAAGTCGAGTCCCAAAATAGCAGTCTCTCCCACCTTTGTCTAACAAACAAACGACCTACACGGTCTACCATACAAAGCCTCATACGGAACCATTCCAATACTGGACTGGTAACTGTTGTTGTACGCAAACACTACCAATGATAGATGATCCTCCCAAGAACCCGAAAATCGAGCACACAGGCTCTCAGTATATCCTCCAAAATCTGAATGGTCCTCTCAGACTGACCGTCGGTCTGAGGATGAAAAGCTGTACTAAAAGTCAAGGTCGTCCCCAAAGCCACCTGAAGACTCTGCCAAAAGCGCGATGTAAAGCACAGGTCTCGATCAGAAACGATAGTCACATGTACTCCGTGTAGTCGGACTATCTCTCGAATGTATAAGCTACTCAATCTGTCCACTGAATCCTTCACTCGAATGGGAAGAAAATGTGCAGACTTCGTCAATCTATCCACAACAACCCAAATAGCATTATATCCCTTCGGCGACCGTGGGAGTCCTAAGACAAAATCCATAGTGACATTCTCCCACTTCCACTCAAATATAGGCAATGGCTGTAACAATCCTGCCGGCCTCTGGTGTTCCACCTTTACTTGCTGACAAGTAAAGTATCGAGAAACGAATCGGAGCACATCCCTCTTTATTCCCGTCCACCAGAACTGACGACGTAGATCGTGGTACATCTTCGTGCCTCCTGGATGCACTATAAGACGTGAATGATGAAACTCATGTAGCACCTCAGCTCGGCACGACTCTGGCACAAACAATCACCCTAACAACCTCAAACTTTGATATGGACTCATCACCCATTCTGTTGTGTCTGTCCCACTGACGATGCAGTCCCGTATCATCTAAGCCTCCTGATCTGTCCTCTGAGCCTCTAACACGCGTGCAACCAAGGCGGGCTGTGAAGCTACTGAATACAAGGTCGCACCTCCCTCTGTCTCCCCTAGACACAAATCAAACTCCCCAACATCTCCCAGCATGTCCCATCCTCGTATAGCCACAGAAGCTAACGAACCATGAGATCTCCTACTAAGCGCATCAGCTACAACATTTGCCTTACTCGGATGGTACTGCAAATCAAAGTCATAGTCTTCCAACAACTCCATCCACCTTCGTTGGTGAAGATTCAAGTCCTTCTGCGAAAACAAGTACTTTAGACTCTTGTGATCAGAGAAGACCTCGAAAAGCTCACCATACAGATAGTGACGCCATGTCTACAAGGCAAAGACTACAGCCGCCAACTCAAGATCATGTGTTGGGTAGTTCCTCTCATGTGTCTTCAACTGTCGAAAATCGTAGGCTACAACCTTACCCCCTGCATCAACACACAGCCCAAGCCATCATGCGATGCATCGCAATACACTGTATACCCCAGACCTCGCTCTAGGATAATCAACACTGGTGGACTGGTCAACCTCCCCTTCAGCTCCTAAAAAGCTGACTCACAGGACTCGCTCCATACAAACATAACTCCCTTCCGCGTCAGACGCATCATCGATGTTGCAAGCCTAGAAAAGTCCTGCACAAACCGTCAATAATAACTTGCTAAACCCAGAAAACTGCGGATCTCAAAAACGTTCTTCGGTCGCTGCCAATCTATCACTCATCAGTCTTCGTCGAGTCCACTGATATCCCATCCTTCGACACCACGTGTCCAAAGAATCTCACCTCTGACATCCAAAACTTGCACTTCTCGAACTTCGCATACAAGCGATGTTCTCTCAGAAGCTGTAAGACAACATGCAAATGCTCCTCATGCATCTCCCTCATGGGTGAATAGATCAGAATGTCATCCACGAACACGACCACAAAACTATCTAGATAAGGGTGGAGGATACGGTTCATCAAACCCATAAATGTAGCTAGAGCGTTCGTCAGACCGAACGGCATAACCAGAAACTCGTAGTGACCATAACGAGTCCGAAAAGTGGTCTTCGCTATGTCCTCGTCCCTAATCCTCAGCTGGTGATACCCTGACCTCAAGTTAATCTTCGAAAAGCAGCGCGATCCCTTCAACTGATCAAATAGGTCATCAATCCTTGGCATCGAATTCTTGTTCTTGGCCGTTACCTGATTTAACTTCCTGTAATCGATACACAATCTCAACGAACCAACTTTCTTCTTCGCAAAAAGCGCTGGTGCTCCCCACGACGACGTACTCGGGCATACAAACCCCTTGTCAAGCAACTCCTGAAGATGCACTTTGAGTTCTCGCAACTCAGCCGGTGCAATGCCGTAAGACGGCATAGAGATAGGAGCAGGTCCCGGAACAAGATCAATGGAGAACTCCACATCTTGGCTTGGTGGTAACTCAGACAGATCGTCAGGAAAGACATCCGGACAGTCACATACCACATGAGGTAACACTCCTCGAACGCCACTCAGATCATCTAACCTGAGAGCAGAAAAGAGGAAACCCAAGTCCCCTCGAACCCGAGAAGTACCGGGCATAGACACCAGGCTCTTATCCCGATCACCCACAAAATAGAAGCAATCACCCTCCGACGTACAGATCGACACCCTTCGATGCTCGCAATCTATAAAGGCACAGTAGGTAGTCAGCCAGTCCATCCATAGGATGACATCAAACGTGGTCATGTCTAGAATAACAAGGTCAAACTCTAAATAATGACCGACGACTTCCAACACGCAGGACCTGCAGACAAGACTCAACGTCACACTCCCACTGACTGGGGTATCCACACTCATAGTACCACATAACTAGTCCATTTCCAGCCCCAATGCAGATGCAAATGCAGATGATATATTCGAATGTGATGCTCCGGAGTTGATATGAACACTGGCCCGTGATCTATAGACTAGAAAAGTACCTCTGATCATGGCTGGTGTAACAGCAGCATCCGGCTCGACTGGTGCCTTGGAAGCACCGAATCAACTAGAACATAAGCCCTGGCATGTGGCAGTCTAGTGTGCCCACCATAACCCTGAGTCGATGGCTGCCTCACCGATTGCACCGAAGCACCTCCTTCCACAAATCTAGACGTCTAAGCCGTAGGTAGTTGCGGAGCCTGTCGCCTCTGTACAGCTGAAGCAGCTGGCGCTCCTATCACACCCTAGGCATTCCCCTCTTTCGGACAGTATCTGCGAATATGCTCGAACTGACCACACCCAAAACATATAGGTGGGTCTCTCACCTGTGACTGGACTGGCGCTGAACTCTAAGCCTGGCCCTTCTGCGGGCACTCAACTAAACGATGTCCCCACTGTCCGCATCTATAATAGATCAATCCTCTATGTTCTAGCCTTCCTGTCGAGGCCACTGAAAGTGTAGGTGCAGACGATTATGGCTGATACGATCTAGCAAAACAATAACTAGGTCTAGACAACCTCCGACGATTGTTCCCGCACCCCTGAGACTGTGTTTCTTCACTGCCTTGCTGGTTCTTACCCTCTCTGACCCTACAGCTATCTACCAATGAGTTCTCTACCCGGATAGCAACTTCCACCAGCTTGATGTACACCTCCACATCCAAAGCTACAACAATATCCTTGATAGCAGGTCGGAGTCCCCTCTGAAACCTTCGAGTATGCAACTCCTCTGTCGATACAATCTCTGGTGCAAATCGCCACAGATTCGCGAACTTGACCTCATACTAGATCACAGATATGTTCCCCTGAACAAGGGAAATGAACTCCTCTCGGTAAGTATCCTTCGAAGATCTCGTGAAATACTTTTCCAAGAAAACTCTAGTGAAAGCGGCCCACGTGTCATCTACAGTGGTCTTGGCGAACTTCCACCACTCTCTCGCATCTTCTTGTAGTTGGAACACCGCCAACTTTACACGCAGCGCATCCTCCTCGATATCCAGAGTATCGAAGATCGACGTGGTCACTTCAAACCACTCAGTAGCCACCTTGGGGTCTGGCTTCCCAATAAAGGTTGGAGGATCCAACCGCCGAAACTCCCTCATGGCCACAGAAGTCCTTGGCTCCGAAACCCGCATACTAGCCCTGGTCGCTTCTGCCATAGCTCTCATAGTGGCGAATATCTCTTGGACGACCTCAGCGCCGCCAATATCAGTACCACCCACTTGTTCCTGTGGGGCAGGAACGTTCCCTTCCTCCGGAACCTGAGCATAGGCACGTTCTCGGCCACGGCCTCGGCCACAACCCCGTCCCCACACTCCCCGCGTGGACATAATTCTATAAGAAGTAGTGTAAATAGGATAAGCTTTCCTACAACATGCTTATATGTAACATAAACACATCATCATGCTATCACATAGCCGCGTACGATCATATTAAACACGTCTCACATACCGAGGAGAACTAACAAGATAGACTCGTCAATTTGGATAACCTATTCAGATTTTCTGCTAGAAAACACATCGGCCAAATGCGTTTCTAACTTGGCTTCCAAATCTATTATTCCAAATGCCCAAAGGCAAGACTCATCAATCCTGAGATTCATCCTCCAAACCCACATAAACACAACTATCATGCTCAGAAAGCTATCAGCATGTTATAAAACAACGTTTAAACACATACAAGCAAGCATACACAATCAACCTCACCAGGTGACAAACCCTTTTTCCCATGGCTCTTAGCTATTCAAACCCAGAGTTCTAATACCAAGTTGTCACACCCCAAAATCCGGAGTCACGTGAAAATCCACCAAAGACCAATTTTATGAAAATATAGTTTTCCATACATTGAAATCCGACTGTTGAAACCAATGAAAAACCTAACAAAAGATATCTCTCATGAATAAAAGACATACTGTTCCAACATGCATAAAATATATCGCCTTAAGACGTACAAAAACTGCCTTCAGGATCAGACATACCCAAAAAGAAAAACTATAAAAGTCTTCCGACATCCGTCAACACGGGCACCACAGATCTACTCAAGATCATCCTCCATATCATCACCTAAAAATGTTTTTATAGAAAATCTCACCCGTGAGCCAAAACCCAATAGAAACAGACTATAAAGCTGTAAAGCAGGCAGAATATACAATCATATAAGGGGGAGCGAAACTCAACCACAGAACGCAAAAAGATTTTTCCACAAACCCCAAGTTTTCTCACCAAACTACATAAGTCTCCCAAAACAGTTTTATTTCATAAAACCCATGTTTTCATCCTTAAAACCATGTGTTGCAAATCATGTAAAAACCCAACCACAGTTAAGGAAAAACAGTAACCAAAATATTCTTTCATCACGGAATGTACCATCGTAGAAAAGAAGAATAAGATCTTATGTACCAACTCCATCATTAGGGGACAGAGGTAGCAACTACAGATTCCTACCCCTTTACCCAATCCCCATACATCATGGGACCGGTTACGTAAATACAAGTTCTATACGGAGCACCACGACGAACCGCTTAATTTATGGACGACAACCCGAGGGTACAAAGCACCCAACCAACTCAATTTACGGGGACTAACCCGAAGGTACAGAGCACCTACGCTGCGCAC
>JAULJZ010070216.1:0-13111 GCA_032270985.1 Heliamphora pulchella | reverse complement strand
CCCAGCCCACGGGCTTGGGAGGGGTAGTCCAGGCCTAAAAAATGTACAGTACGAGCCTAGTCGGGCTTGGGCCTTGGCTGAGCTAGAATAGTGACGGGCCTCGGGCCGCCCGCGGGCCTCATGCCGTTTTTACACCCCTAAGCACAAGCCAACCCGACCCCCTCCCCGACCCCTCACGCCGTCGACTCCTCCGGCGTCGATGCCACCACCGTTCACCGTTTCCAGCAATCCCATCGCTGTCCCTCACCGCCACCGACCACCTCTCTCTCTCTCTCTCTCTCTCTCTCTCTCTCTCTCTCTCTTTGGGTCACTAGATAACCACCACTCCCGCCACCAGAGGCCATCGGCAACCACCCCCAAACCCCCATGCGAACCCCCGTTTACAAACCGCACACATTCATTGTCACCGACCTCCACCGTTATGTATACGCACACCACCACCATTGTTTGCGTCCACCACCACTGCAACCATTGACCACCACCCATTTGATGCCCTAACTCCACTAGTGAACAGCTCCGATCACCAGTAAACTGTTTCGGCGAAACCTGAACTAGAAAATTATCGTTTTGAGAATTTTTGTTAAAAAATAGTTTTTTTTTTTGCCTAACTTTGGACCACCATAGTCCTCACCTCGGACCTCCGTTTCAACCGCCGTAAGTTTGGTTAGATTCACTTCACAGCCGTCTATGCGTAGCCACGAACGGCTATAAAAACTAACGTTCAGATTGGCCAGGTAATTCCAAAGTTTGGCGAAAAATTTCGAAACCAACCCAAATTCCTACACTGTTTTGCATTTTGTGTGTTGCATATTCCACTGTTAGTAATTTTAAAGGTTTGCATGGCCATGTTTGGATTGTGTATTTTAGTTTATTGTTGTTTTGCTTTTTAGTTTAAAAATATATAGAATAAAACTAAAAATTTATATCAGAAATTATGTATTATGGGATTTAATTAGTAGTTTTTTTATACAAATCAAATTCTGAAGATATAAGTTTAAATATTTTAAATAACACAAAAATAGGTGTTTTATGGTTTTAGTTTTAATAGGTTAGAATTTTAATAAAATAAATAAATAGTCGCTACAAATAACAAAATCATGAAGTTTTTATTTAAAATGAGTATTTTTGCAAGATTTTAATATTTAAGTTACGATTTTGAGAAAATATTTTAAATAAGAATGATAACTGAAATTAATAATAAAGTTAAGAATGAGAAAATTATAAGAATAGAATAATCTTTAAATTATATGTTATTATTATTATATTGTATATATACTAATTATAAATAAATATTTTAAGAAAATAATACTAAAAGTCACGTATAGGTTAATCTTGAATTATCTTATACTTAATAATAATTGTAGAAAATAATATTATAATTTTCAAAAAGTATATTATAAAAATAAGATAGTTCTCCTAATCTATATTGCTATATTTATATATATAATGAAACAGCTAATAAATTCTTATATTTTTTTGTTATAAATTGAAGATGAAATTAAGGTAGTCCATGTTATCATTATATACATTAATTTTAGACAATTATTAATGAAAAAATAATAAATATAAAAGAATAATAATAGATAATTTTATAATATAAAACTGTATGATTAGAATTTACGAAATACATAATTATAATAAAAATACGTTAATAAAAAGAAATAATTTTGAAACCCTAGCTAAATTATTGTTCTATATGTGTTATTGCCTAGACTTGAAAATTCTTACCACAGTTGTTGGATAAATCCTGCTAAACCAGGTGAGTCTCTGATATCTAAATTAATTTTTATTCCACATGAATTCTTGATATGAAGTACTGTTAGAGAACGGATAATGGATTGAATAAAAATGACTAAAAACGATGCATGAAAGAATGATCAGTTAAATGACATCCTGACAATTGGGGGACGTTAAGCGTACTTGCAGGCGAGGTAATAAGGGTGGAGCCACGGCCAAGTAGCTATAAGGAATTATCATGTATATCGTATAAATTGTAGAGTCGCTCCCTATGAAATTCTGGATAACTGTTTAAAAAATATCATTCTAACACTGTAATGATTAATAATTCAGATATCATTGAATTTGTACTAGCATTGCTAATTGATGTTAACAAAATTTCATATTACGCTTGAATGTATAGAGAAAACGGTAGTGAGGAAAAGAAAGTTTTAAATTACTCTTAGTTTTATTCCATTTCTATAATTCTGCATTTTAATTTCTGTATTTAGCATGTTTAAATAAGATTGGATGAAAATATCACGGTCAGAAGCTCCGGGGGTCTTGAACTGGGAATGTTTAATGGAAATGATTTTTTTTAATGAATGATATACATTTGTTCCAAAGTTGAGATGACTTCGAATGAGTATGTTTAAAACGAAAAAAAAAAATTTAGTCGATAAAATTCAGAATAAGGAATGAAAAATAAAGAAAAGAGGACTTTTGTGGGTTTTAACTCACTGGCAAGTCACAAACGTCATGTATGAAAATGGATCATGACAGAAGTGGTATTAGAGTATGCTTTTTTTAAAAACCCAAAGCAATTTTTTTCAAAAATCCCATAGCAAAGTTTTAAAACCCAGAGCTTATGACATTTTACACTACTCGTATGTGCTTATAAAGTTCTCGATGTATCTTTAGTTGGGTAGATTAGTAGTAATTAGAACATCTCTTATGATATGGTCCCACAGATAACATAGATGCATTTGGATGGTACATCTTATCATGACACCTGTACCACCGATATAGAAACTGAGTAGGGCAAACCCTTTGGATTTAACCACATACGAGATTTTTTTCCACTAAATAGGAATTTATGAGTTTGTTTGCCATTTTTTGCATTTTCTACGTGTTCTTGATAATATAGTATTATAGATAAGTATCTGTCTATCTTTTCAAAATACTTCTTTTGTATAAAGTTGTAATACTTGCAATGTAAGATAATAAGAAAACTCTGGCAAACACCCAGAATACGCCAAACAATTTAGAGACGAATTCAGGTAGTAAGATCGGTTGTCCCTTATATCATTTATAATAAACCACCTCCAGCTAAATTTCAAGAACCGGTTCCAATTCTGTAGATACCATAAGAATCCTAAAGATGATTCGAACATGAAGATGAACTTAGATTAACTAGTTGTTATCAAACTAATCTTGAAAACTTGTAATATCAACCGAGCAATTGTCCTTAAATTCCAATCAAAAAAAAGTCTGATCACTGTTTCTTCCAATGGGAAGTCCAAGAAAATTAATCGAGTTGAATTATTCCTTTAAGACACCAACTCCACCAAAATAGGAATTTCTAACCCTTTGTGCGAAATACAAATTCATTCGAAAACAAAATTGTAATTCTGACCACAAGCTTTATAAACTGCAGCCATGGATTCCACTAACAACAGCGTGCAAGACCAAACCACAACCAATGTAGGCAACCAATTAGAACAACTTCAGCAAAAGGTGGGTGGGCTACTCAAAGTTATCCAGCACCAACAACAAGCAATGTAAGCTTACCTCCAAATTGACACACTCCCACAACCCGAAGAAAAGAAGGATAATCCGCATCCGAAAAACCTAGAAAGCCTGTGGTCGAATGTCGGAAGAAAGGCCAAAAAGAGGCCCAACTTAGGTGTGATACTAGAAAAAATTAACATAGGAAAATTTAGGTGCCTATGTGACTCTTGCGGAAATGTACATGCTGAGGAATGCAATAAATTAATAAAAGGATGTTGGAACTGCGGGGCGAATGATCATCTTCGAAAAAAGTGTCCAGGCAATGAAGAAGAAGTAAGAAGGACAACAAAAGGCGGGAGCACGAGCCACAACTCAGAGCTAAAGATCCTGAAAAGTTAAGATTGAAATTTAGACCCACGAGCGAAGGATGCAAGAAAGTCACCTAGTACCCAGTGACCCTCAGAACCTGAACGAAGTTGTCGTGGGTGATCTGACTACCTATTCTCTAATGGTGGTGCTGGACCCTTTAGTTTTGCCAATAAAAGTTTTGAAGAACGCCATAACCTTTAGGCCTACTAAGACCCCAATCTTGAAATAAGACATTAGTATGCTTTCTGATGGTGTTGTAAACCTCGATAATGTTCAACTCTATCGATAAGGAATGTTAATAACATCTTGGAACGTAATAACATCTTTAAACGAATAGACTCACTTCATCATGCTTGAATACATTAATTATTTTCCACCTTCGATATCACTAAGATTAGGTTCTCCTTAGAACTGTGCTCTAGACCCAGCCCACTTCAAAGATCTCAAGAAAATAAGCTAAGAGTCAAAAAATCTTAAACTAAATAGCTAAGAGTGTCATCTCAGGAAATCCTTATGTCACGAGAAAGAAAAACGAGATTACGACTCTACCCACTAACTCCAGTTCAGAACTTACTCCAAATCACACAAGGAGACCACTGAAGAATAACGACAATGACCAAGGGCAGGAAAAGGATAGCCATAGTCTCGGGGGAAACGTTGTCGAAACGTAGACGAATTATCCGTAACCTCTTTCTAACCTTACGTATTTACATAGAAGTTGACCTATCACGCCCCAAAACCCAGGTCACGTGAATCACCCAAGAAAACCCATTTTGAGATACCAAGATCCATCAAAACCACCCGAACCAAGATGGGTCCAAGAACACAGATAAAAGAAACCTTAAAACCTTTGAAAAACGCACAATCAAATGCTTATTTTATGTAAAAGAACAATCGAAAAGAATAAGGTCACAGTCCCCGAGAGCTAAGTTTTAAAATAAACAAACAAAATTTTCAAAAGATTGCCCAGACCGCTCGATCGATCAAAATTCCACTCGAGTGATCCTTGCAAAGACACTGGGTTTTCCAACAAAACACTAAAAAATAGAATGTTTGCAGTGACCGCCCGATAGACCGCTCGAGCGGTTCGTCGAGAGGTGTGGCTCTGGACCAACTTTTTAAATTGCAACCTTTCCCTTCCCAACACTTAACCATTTTTCAATATTTTTGAAGGCTCACAAGGCATACCATGCCAAAGAAAACCCACCAAATGAAGCCCCCAAAACCCTCCCTTGAGGCATAAACATTTATATAAAGGATAAAACCAAACAAAAATGAAAAACAACAACCAACCCAAGGTTACTCTCATAGATCATACTCCATACATGCATTGAAACAAATGCCCCAATGCTTACAAAACATGCTCTCAAGATTAAAGTATTATACAAGAATACATGATCCAAAAACAAAATCGGTAATAAACTACCGAACTAAAAAATAAAGAATCTTGTCTTCCACCACCTCGTCTCCTCAAGATCAAGCCATGTGATCCAAACCACCTGAAAAGGTTTTTTAAATCCCACAACGTGAGCCAATGCCCAATAAAAACATACTATAATGAAGTAAAAGTAGGATATGCATTCACGTAGTAGAGAAATGACTCGACTTCACGCACCTCAAAATAGTTTTATATCCTCAAAACTACATATTTTCATGTAATCCAAATAACGTCTAACAGTTTAAGAAAGCATAAACAAAACGTTATTTTTCACTCGGTTCCCATAACCGACAACAATTCCTATGCACCGACTCTATCTCACTGGGGACAAAGGTAACAATTATAGACTCTTGCCCATTAGCCTAGGTCTGAGGCTTCCAATGACCTATTAGGTAATGACAAGTTCTATACGAAATTATAACAACAAACGCCTCCCATTAAGGGAACCACTTTATTTACGGGGATTAACCCGAAAGAGCGAAGCACCTACTTGCGCAAAGTTTTCAGACTTCAACCGAGGAGCACTGTCGGCCCAAGTACACACACATTGTTACAGCACATCTATGAATTCATAAAAAACTTGTAGCTCACTACGAAAATATTTATAAATACGCACTGTCAGATACAAAACGTTCAACGGCATTCCACTACATTATCCATTTAATCATGGAGACCAACCAACGTTTTCAAAATGTTTTCACTATGCCAACCAAAACTTTTAAAGAATCAAGGCTCAACCCCAAGGGTTAGCTCCAAACCTCCAAAACACGATTTTCATAACTTTTACATAAACCTCTCCATTTTTAAAACCCACCTTTTTTAAAATCACGGACACCTACATGTCTACTAACTTTGTAATAAACCACAGCAAATGTAAAATATGCTTTTTGTCCAATCAAGTACGATTTAAACACCAAGTCCAACATTTATAACATTTTAAAAAGGTAAAAGATGCATATGATCGCATGTAGCACCATTTTAAAGTAAGACAGTCTAGAATCCTACATCGGTGAGTTTAAAACTCGACGTTTTGCACTCTAAAGAGAAACTAAAGTCATTAAAATGAGAATCCGTTCGGATGAATGCGAAGCCCACAGTGAGGATAACAAGGATCGACTATTGGAATGTCAAAAATCGAGCTTGAACCACGCTCAAATCTAGAGAGAAGGCAGAGGATCTGGTCTTTCTTAAAAGAGAAGAAAAAGGAAAGCTTATTCAATAAGCTTGGTTCAAAAACTCAAGCAATGAGCTGTCATATATACAACTCACACATATAGACCGCTCGAGCGGTCCTGCCCAGAAAGCTCACCGACTTTCTGCTGCAACGCCCATTAGGACCGGTATTAAAACCCACATGCATATTTAGGTCAACATATGCATAAAACACATAGAAACATGTTTTTTTTATAATGATTAAAACACCAACCAACACGTCACATAACCCGACCAGTAGAGTAAGAATCTAACTTTTGAAAAACGACCAGTACGCATCATGGATTGGCAAGAGCAACAACTCCGCAATACAGTGGTGTCGCTCATGAAAGTATGGTGGGACAACCATTTTAGAGGAGAAGCTATGTGGGAAAAAAAAGAAACCGACATGAGAGACAAATACCCGAAACTTTTCGTGTAAGGTACGACGCGTTCTAACATAACCCGAGTAAAGTATGGAGGACCAAACATCTAAAAAGTGGGAGAATGTGATACCTCGGAAAAAATAATAGTAATAATAAAACAATTAATTAAATAAATAAATAATAAATAATTATAATAATAATAGCGCTAATAGATTTTTGGTTACAACCATTACTGCGGGCGTTTTTTAGGCAGGGGGTACGGTACATCGGGTATCTATTGTTTTTAAAAAAAGTGTTCTTTTTCAATTTAAAATGGAAAGTCCATGATATCTGAGCACATTTTTAAGAAAAATAGAGTTGCCACTTGATTTTTGAAAAAAATCAAGAAAAACAAAAGAAAGCTGCGGGTCTTTTAAAAGCATAACCAGAGAAAAAGAGGGATCGAGGGCTAGAGTACGAGAAGAGAAGGTGTTAGGCACCATTCTCGCCCAACCGTGAGGTTGGCCTCTACTTTGTCGATATTGGTTCTTATTAAAAACTTTTTTAAAGGTAACATATACAGAATGAGAGGTTGAAGAGAGTTCAAACAAAAGCAAACAACAAGGCAAAACCTAGCTACGATTCTCAGGGTCATGCGATTTGGTTGTTATTTCTAAATATACCGCACGTGTAGTTTGAGTAAAGCAAAACGAAAAGCATGCAAGTGAGTAGTAAAATGAACAAATAAAGACCTAAAGGACATGCAACAATGTTTCAGTTTCTAACATGCTATAAACAGGCTATAGATAACAAAATAGAGAAGATTAAAATACTATTTCGAGCTACTGGATATACACAAAAACTCACGGCTGTAGCAACAAATGTTGCGGCGGTGACAAATATAATCAGAAAATCGACGGATGTAATATAAATAGGGTTACTACGAAGAACAGAATGAAAATATCTCATGGTCGTAACAAAGAAATGTCGCGGCCATGGTTTTTAAGGGTACAGAAAGGGTATATACATTGCACAAGACTTAAAATAACTTAAAATGAATTTGACGTGCAGGACAGAGATCACAACCTATTGGTTTTAGGTTAGATCTTCCATCATTTATCCTCTTTGCAAGCAATAACTCTAAACAGAATATACAGGATATCAAAAATAAATGCCAGAGAACATAAAACATATTTACATGCTACTAATCTCTTAAACACTACACGGTCGTAACAAAGAGATGACGGTCGTGACAAACATTAAGGAAATGATGGCGGCCGTAACATTTATATAACCTTAAAAGCATGCAAATATGAGGATATATGGAATGGAGACCACGACCCACTAGATCTAGGCCAGATCTATTATCCTTTATCCAACAGAAGGATAGGCAGAGGTACAAAAAGAAGAAATATTAAACAGAACAACAAAAGGATGCACAAAGTTGAAATAAACATATAATAGAGAGGTTTGAAAAGGGGTTTAGCACTTCTGGCCTTAAAACAATGTCACGGCCATAATATTAAAATGTTGCGGCCGTCCGTATAAAGCGGCATAAATGTAGTGGTTCATATAACAAAAGTTATAGCCATCACTATGGGTTTAACAGAACCTACGACCGTGACATAAACGTTACGGCCGTGATGTTTCAGAACCTTAGTAAACTTCTAATGTGTTCAGTGTGCTCGTGTGCATCAAAGCAGAATATGATCAAATGGGAGTATATGAAATTACAGGCTACAAAGATACTATTAGTAATGAAAACTTAAAAGAAATAAGTATTTCTATTGAAATGAATGATAAATAATCAACAAAACAATAGAAACCTTATCCACAACACCCTCGGGGGAAGAGAATGAGGGTTTAAGAAGAGTGGCGGGATCCTAAGGTTACCTCGTGTGAATATCTAACTCAAATGGCCCCTCAGTGGTGAGAATACGATACCTTCAATCCAATATATGCGCTCCAAGAGTTCCTCCGAGGTAAGCAAGAACACGAACGAAAGTCGAGAAATATGGGATGAATGTCGAAATATCTGGTGGGAATGGATTTTGGTAGAGTTTTATTATCCAGGCTCATTCTCTTCTTTTTTTTCTTGAAATCGCCGCCTATTTATAAGCAATGTGGGAGGCCAAACACCCTCTAGAATGTTGTCACTTGTCCAAAAAGGGGTAACAGCGACGGCCACTACCTTTTTACTTTTATACAGTATAGGTCGCTACCTTTATGATGGTGAAAAGGACAGCTGTGACTTTCAGAAGTCACAGCCTGAACAAAAAGGGAACAGCCGTGACAAAGAAAGTCACAGCTTGGTTTAAGATTTTCAAAAAGGTTACAGCCGTGAGAGTAAGGACACGGCCTGTTCTAGGATTTTCAAAAATGTGACGGCCGTGATGATAAGGATATCACGGCCTGAAGGTTGGTTTAAGGTCTTGGGCTTTTGAGCCATATTCATGATCTTTGCTTGCTTGGGAGTATCCTTGGATATGATTTTCATTTTTTTCGTTATTGAGGTGCATTCAAGATGGGTGCCTAAGATTTGGCTTGGTCAAATTGGAGTGTCTACAGTTGCCCCTCTTTGACAGGAGCTTTCAAAAATTCGTGGTACAAGTAAGTGTCAAAGCTCCAGAAATAAATCGATTAAACAAGTCGCCAATCTTAGGCACAAACAAAACATGCAGAAAAAGCATGGTCGAATTCGAATTTTCATCCAGCTTCCTACGTACCCCTTTTTAAGGGATCAAACCGATCGTAATTTGTGAGACAATGCATATGATGCAAGCAGGCTAATCATGATGCATGGCAGATGCAAAACATGGTGCAGGTACAGGGTATGATACAAAACGTAGGAACTTCAAAGGTCGAGTCAAGACCTGAAGAAGTAATCAATCAAATTAATGCTTTAAGAACTCCACTAGAGGTGCTTGGGAAGTAGGGCTTAGGGTACTTAAAACATTGGGGCTTGGCAAACCTAAGAATCGTCTCACGAACTTAGGACCTAGACAACGTTTCACAAATAACTAAGGATACCTAGCACATTAAGACTTAGGAAAAGAGGTATGCCTAGTCATCTAGAGCTTAAAAAAGGTATGCCTAGTCTACTAGGGCTTAGAAGAGATATGCCTAGACTTCTAGGGCTTGGAAGAGACTAATATGATTAAGGTCAATTTAAGGTCATGAGGAGGACCAAACACTTAAGGGCATGTTAAGGTCGTGTGAGGACCGACGAGTCAGTTTAAGGTCATGAGGAGGACCAATAGTTCAAAGGGCATTTTAAGGTCGTGCGAGGACCGATGAGTCAGTTTAAGGTCATGAGAAGGACCGATGGGTCAAGAGGGGGGCAAACTTATCAGTTTTAGGTCTTGACGAGGACCAGAGATGCTAGGAACACTTTTAGGTTGTGCGAGGACCGATGGGTTGGCTTAAGATCACAAAGAGGACCAAAAGTGCTGAAGGGCATCTAGATCATGAAGAAGAGCTAGGAGACCCTTCAATTGTTCAAAACCTACATGGGGTGGTTCTAAGGTCCAACAAAGGGGAAAGCATAAACAAACACAGAGGCTGTCACTTTTTTATGTCGCGGCCTGTACTATTTTATCCTAGGCATATGGTAACCTGAACATAAAATTCACGGCCTGAAGAAACCCTTGGGAAAACATCACGACCTTGATAATAAAAGTGGCAGCCTGGGTTAAGTTATAGCGATCGTTAGTTTTAAAGCCTCCGGACCTCACGGTTGCAAGGTTAATGACAGTACACATGGTCTGTGACAGTTCGAAACTCTCATTCGCGCGAACAACACAAACTCTTTCTTTCTCTCCTCTCTTCTCTCTCGCTCGGCTTTCTCCATCTTTCTCAACCTCTCTCATTCTTTCGATCTTTCCCAGCTCTCTCGATTCTTTTCTCTTAGTTTTCTCTCACACTCTCTCTTAGCTCTCTCCCTCTTTCTCGACTATCTCCCTCTCTCGGTTCTCTCAACTCTCCACATATTCATCCTTTCTCTCCTCTCCTTGGTCTTCTCGGCCATGGTTGGAGGCGCCGGGATTGGCATTATGGGTGACGAAGGTGGTGGCGCAAGCGGTGTTAAAGGTGGTAGTGGTGGTGATGCCGGGGTCGGCGGTAACGATAACAGGGACGAGGATCTCTTGCTTGAGGGAGGTGTGCCGAGGATGCTGGAGCACTTTGATCCCGCCACCTCCATCCATCTCCTTCACCGGTTGCGGAAGCCGGCCATGAAGAGGTTCATTCTCCCGAACTTCATATCAGAGCGCAAGGTTCTTCTCCAGCATTGCGAGGATCACCTTTTGGCCCAAAATCTTGGGGTAAGCCGAATTTTTGAATTCTTTCATTGGTTGACTTTTACTTTGAATATTGATTGCATTTGAACATTGAATGTTTGAATGTGAAACTTTCGTTTTGGATTAAATTGATTTGGAGTTCGGGATTGAGATTTGAATTGGAGTTGTTTTAATTAGAAACATTGAACTTAACTAGGTTTTAGACCTTGACTCGGATTGGATGGCCCCTTGCTTGAGACTTTGGATTTTTGGGACTTTTAAATTTGGACAAAAATGGACTTTTGGATGAACCTATAATCAAACTCGAAATTTGGTTAAAATGACACTTGGATTCATAAAAAAAAAGGATTTTGAGATTGAATTGAGGATAGATTCAGACCTCGAGTTGAACTTGGAAATCATCATGTTAAGAAGTGGTTGCTTGAAATGGTCTTGGAGACCAATTTGAACTGGGAAAATGAACAAATGAATTTGGAAAGTTGATTTGTAATTGAATTGAAATTTGAAATTTGAATTTTCAATTTGAGTTTGGTTTTGAAACGCAATCGATTGAATAGTTGGTGATGGAGTCGAACCGGTTTGAGGTTGGATTAGGTTGAATTTGAAACGGATTTGATTGAGAATTTAGGTTGAAACAAAATTTAGGCCAAATCCGCCATTTTTAGATTTTTGAGAATTAATTTGGGATGGGTTCGAGGTGGATTAGGAGTTGTGTTTAAAAGATAATTGAATTTTGAACTTTTTGAATTTGAATCGAGTCGGTGGATTATTTGAGTTTTGGTTTGGACTTGGTTTGAAGTTGGATCACATCCTAGGAAAGAAGCTTGATTGAATTTAAGTTTAAAATGGGAACCGTGTTAGGATTTGGATTGAACACGAATTCTGATATTTGAATAAAACAAGTTTTGGATATGAATTTTCTTTGAAAGCTAATCTTGAGATGGGATGGAAATCGTGTTAGGTTCCAAATCCGGATTTAGAATGAATCTTGAGCGAATCTCGATTTAAAATGGAAGTTTTGAATTTGGGTGAATTTTTGAACCTACGATTATGTTGGAGGCAAAACTGTCAAGATCTTTGTTTTTGCAAATGATTATCTAAAAAAAATAATTGGATGGGCAAACGCCAAAACAGGGTCCAGATAAAACTTTTGATGACGAATTATCAAAATAAAACTCGTGCAACCGAAATTAATTTAGAAAAATACTTTTTTACCAGTCGAATCTTCAACTATGATTTGAATCCAAGTTGAAGCTATTGTCAGATCTTTTACTGTATTCGCTTATGTGATTTTCGAATGTAGTGTGGGCTACGAACTATCGATGACTCGTACCGGTAGAATCTAAGTTAAAGCTCTTGTCAGATCTTTTACTATATTCCCTTATGTGATTTTTGAACGTAGTGTGGACTACGAACTATCGAGAACTCGTACCGGCAGAACTTGGACAGCTTTAGTCTTAGAAGACAAGTTATGAAACTAGTTCAGCCTACCTACATATTTATAGGGCTATAGTAGGGACCTAGAGAGTAATTATAAGTTGGACTTCCAGTGGAACACAGACACGTATCAGCGGTTTCTGCAATTTTCATAAAATATTAAATTACAGTTCACACCACTAAAGAACTATAATTGCACTATGACCCATAATCTCAAGACCATCTTGCATTAAGCTCTTCTTATTAAATGCTTACCATTTCTCCCCACATTAAGATTTCCAACAACCGCCAATTAAATTTAATTACTGACAATATAATTTAATACGCATCTTGATATTTCTTAATCCCTTCCGCTTAATTTATTTGACCGCAGGATAATTAAATCCACCTACAGGGTTTAGCCCGATCAAAACTTATAAATTTCCTTAAGAGGGTATTGTCAATTCCGATCTTTTGGGACGTAGATTCCGTCAATATAGACCCATATATGATCGCACCCTCTAATGAATCAAAACAACGAATATTAAATATACGCAAATCAATAATTATTTCAGGATTAAGAGGAT
>JAULJZ010070205.1:0-13112 GCA_032270985.1 Heliamphora pulchella | reverse complement strand
TGCCAATTTCAGAAAGAGTGGTTCTGGACTCTAGAGGCTCTCTCTCTACAGATCAGAAGCTAAGCAAAGCATCTCTCTTGATTTTTATGATTTGAAGCTCGAGACTTGAGTCTCAGAGGGTCGAAGTTAGAAGCTTGCTTGCTAAGGGTATCGTTGAAGTGAAACTACGGCACTCGGCAACCCAGTCCTTTTTGGAGCTCTTCAGCGCTTTGGCTGCCCGACTCTCTTCGGCTCTCAAGCTCTACATCTCGGCATCGCCATTCTCGGCAAACTGGGAGAAGGCCAAGGAAGAATTAAAGCATTTTTGGAAAAGATGATATCATTGATGCAGCTGCTGAAGGACTGAAAAGTCCCAGTTGGCCTTCGAGTCAAGCCTTGGGCAAGAAAATCCCAGCTCGGCTAGGCAAGAAAGTCCCAAAAAAAAATATATTCTCCTTGTTTGGTTGGATAGGGAGGGGGGATTGGCAAGAATTTCCACGTTATAGTTATAAGTTATAACTACATAATTATGAGCTTCAAGAATAGGAAACATCCCAATTTCAGTTTCTGCCTTATTAGGAGTTGCCAGTAAGTGTGACATAGGACTACCATTTACTGGAGAAGATTTGCTACTTGCATTTCCACATACAAGTTGCTCAAACTGACTAATGCTTCTATGGAACAAGTTATGATCATTTACTATGACTTCGTCTTCAACCTCCTTGTAGAAATTCGATAGAAAAATATGGGTAATCATTTTTGCAATAATATATTTTCCTAGCTAAAGAACTCATGTGTATGAATGTGTTCTGTGTGTGTGTGTGTGTGTGTGTGTGGATAAACCACCTCATGAGTCTCAACCGTAACAAAGCATCATTCTTTGTATGCATCTCCCACTTAAATGTTCCCAAGGTCGATGTCTTGTGTAATCATCTGCCTGCAACTGGAATTTCTCTGCTAAGCGTTAAATGTTCTTGAAGGTGATAGCTGAGTTTTCTGCACAATTCCATACAATATCACAAGTCATATAAGAAATAGTTCCTCGAGGAACATTTAACTCCCCCTGTGATCCTGTTTTTCCTATCTGCAGAAGACATCCAGCAACAGTTGAATTTGTTGAGCATTTCTTCATTAACTAGTTTATTACACTATAAACCCCTTTCTGATTTTATCCTATGTTTGGATCATCAATTTGTCAATGAAAAGGAAAATGAAAAAGAAATGAATTTACGTCAAAATATGCATTTTTATATGATAGCCAAACCAAAAAGAATGTTTTTTCATGAATACTTATTCATGTTCTTATTTTTCGTATCCCAACCACAAAAAAAAAAGTAATAAATATAGCCTCTTTCACTTTGTTTTATTTTCCTTTCTTTTCCCTCCATAAATCCAAGTCCAAACAAAGCATAAAGAGAATGTTTGATGGTTGTTATCACTTGTCCTTATTTTCAAACTATTTCATATATGTACATGTGAAATTTGATTTCATCTTCAATCCCTGGGAGAATTTTAATACAAAGTTGCTAGTGTTTTTCGAGATAACCTAGCTCTCAGAAGTCGAGAATCCAAGTAGGTATAATTAATCTTTCTACACAAGCTCAGAGGATAAAAATCTTGCCAGAAATAATCATATTGTTTGGGAATATGAAACAGAGGATTTTCATTTACTCAAACTAAATATTTACTTTCAGCCTCTCAGAGAAATCTACATCCATCATATCTTACGCTAATTAGTTCATGCTCTTCGATTAGGAGAGGCCTTTCAAATGCATATGCCTACAACTTGAATTCCTCTGCATTGACATCAAACTCTTTTGAAGATGATAGTTGACATTCCTGCAAAACTCAAAAGTACTAACCCAAATGAGTTAGCAAATACTACTCCAGACCTTAAAATGGTAGGAAATAGCGTTAGGGAGTGAAGGGAACCATTGGTTCACTTGATGACAAAACAATAAGGTGTGTAACTACTTATAAAATAAAACATTTCCTAGTATGAATAGATGAATACTTGTAATATCCTTTTTTCTCGTCACATGTACCAAAAAAGAGTAGCTTCTTTCGATACGAGAAATTAGAATGAACTGAAAATTTTACATGTCAGAATAAGGCAAAAAAATGGTTTGTAAACAGTTTTTACATGTAAATAGTCCTAATTCATAAAGGTTGTATCTGTGCAGCAGGCTCTCTCTTACAACAGGATTTGGTAGAGATAGGTAGTAGTAGGCAGACATCCCTACCCTTACCTTTTAATGAAGTGGTTGATTCTTGTGACTTGATCCCGGGCCACAATGTCGGGTATTGATTAAATAGGCCATTACCATTGCCATTACTAGCAGTAGTCATTATATCTGGCTCAAATTACTAGCAAGCTCAATACTCACTAAACACTAACTTGTGTTTCAAAACTGCTCCAATGTATATAGGACAAAGCTTTGGGTTGGATAGGGAGTAAAACAGCACCTAATATAATTTTGTGAAAACTAATAAAGCTCACATCACGAAGTCTTGTCATGAGTGAGCTTTGTTAGTGGCATACATGAATCTTCCTCAGAAAGTTGATTCTGCCTCTGAATTCCACATAAGCATATAAAGAAAAAATCATTCAACTAGAAGGGAGTTGCAGATGGCAAGCACCTTGAATTATCGCCATTAATCAATGCTGGAGTACAGCGGAGTGCTAATGTCTGATTTAGTTATATGGCCTCATTTAGATGAGAAATTTCTAATTTAGGATCAAACATACCCAATGTATATAGAATACAATTCTATTACGACCCAAACAGTTGTGGATCTTGTCCAACAAAATTCTAGATCAAGTAACATTAGAGAAGATGTATTAACCTGTATTAAATTGGTGCGAAACAGCTTCCTTAGGAATGGAGCATTGAGGCATCCTTTTTTATTAGCAAGCTCAATCTTGTTCTTCATCTCATTGAGTAGATCACCGTATGTTATTCGGGTATGTTCCATAATTGTTTGGACAAAAATGTAAGTCAGCGCACCTGTCACTTCGTTTCCTGTGAAGGCCTGCATTATTGAAGGAAATGAGGATGGATAAAAACACCCACAATATGGAGTAATGGCTGCAAGTTGTAGTGTCAACATGACAGGAAACTTCATTCAGCTATAACAACTCCTAGTCCCAACTATTCTTACAGTGCTTCAGGAACTCAGCTTTGGCAAACTATGGTTAGCAAGGCTGAATTATCATTGCATTAATCTGCTGTTACAACATCAGCGAAAAGGAAATCTCGCTTGTCTTTTTCATCACAGTTAGTGGAAATGAAGATGAGGACAAGGATAATTTAGTCAAAGGTTGTCAGAGGCAATCAACTCTTACACTTGTATCAGTAGCCATTTGATCATCAGCGCAGGCACTCAAAGAGATGGCTAGTCCCCCACTTGTACTTTTGCTAGCGCCTGAGGGAGGTCTGTTATCTTCCCACTTTTTACTTGTGAAATCCAATTATGAACAATAAAAAAGAAAAAAAAAGATGTCAAAATAATATAATGACACACAGATGTTGCAAGGAAATTAAATTAGACTATTGCATTTAGAATCAAATTTGAGGAAAATTCCACGTTGGATCTGCACAAATACAACTTGCATCTCAACTTTTGATTTGGATGCCATGCAAAGGTCTCAAGTTCATATCTGATAGGTGGCACACTGAATTTGAATACATATCAGTTTCAAAATTTCAAATACCACAGTGTCTGTTTTGTAAACAAGAATCATTCTCCAAGTTTGTGTACTAAACATTTAAATGTCCTGCACTAATTTCAGTTCAAGATGCCTCGTAAATGGTTCTATGTTAAGATTAAAGAGTAACACTCAAAACGCTTACTCTTTGGGGTTGTAAACATGCTCCAGATCGAGAATCGTTCCGCTATGACAAGCATCAATAATAGCATGAAGCTTGACGTCTTCTTTGAGTGGCTTGACAATGGTGGCATTGATTTCATTATCAAAGATCATGCCAGCAGTCAAAAAATCGGAAGGACAGATAGTTTCATCGTACCCATCAAGCTCGTCCCCATCAAAATCACGTTGTTGTAAGCCGTGTCCTGAAAAGTAAAAGACCAAGGAGTCCCCTGACTTGCAGTCATTCACAAGCCAGCTCAAGGCGTTTTGCACGTTCTTCTTTGTTGGAGTAAGATCTGGATCTTTCTGCTCTTCTGCAATTTGGTTTTGATCACTACAAATGCTTAGAAATTTGCAAAAATACATTATATTTAGGAGCTTGCATCTGTCCATCTCCAAGAGGTCGTTAAAGTTTCGAAGTTGATTTATTCTTGCAACACAAAGTTTTTGAAATTCTTTTACCCTTCTACTTCTCATCTAAAGTTGTCACTTTGATAGCATGACCAATGTGATCCACCAACCAGTTTGTAATAAAGCGCTCAAACCGTTTTACTAGCCAGAAATAATAGAACTTATGCTGAAACAACTATTTGGGAACATTTGTAAGCTGATCTGGGTCAAAGTGCCAAAACAATAGAATTGAATCTCTTTATGCATTTAGATAACTCTCAATTGCTGTTAGCTAGCCTGTGGCAATTGCAGAGCACCACTATCATAGAGATTCCATGAGCGAGTTCTATAACTGATGTATAAGACGCGATATTCTCGGGTTAGTGTCATATAGCTACAAGCTGCAGCTTCCCTTTCTCTTGCCAATTATGTCAAATTGTTGATCACCAACTTATCTAAAAGTTTAAGCTGCTAGAGAGAAGAATAATTTTATTATTTATGTTCTCAACATTAGCAAGCCCCCTCACATGTGACTAGGCTCTCTTCTATAAGCGGGCCAAACACGTACAACTGTTTTAATTATTAGGTAGGTAGTGAGGTTTGAATATAAGTGTTTTGATTCAAGATTAAAAATTGTTGCCCACCAACACCCTGTAGAAGTTTAAACTGCTAGAAAGAGTAGTAATGTTATTATTTATATACCAAAAGAAAAAATTGGTGAAAAGCCTCTCTCCGTAGGTTGGTATAGGTTAAAGGACAGGCCATAAGATTTTGGGGCCTAGAGTCCAGCTAGTTTGTTTTTTGGGTGTGGGTCCTTTGTTTGCGTTGTTGATAGATGTACCCTTTCCAATATTAAATTGTAAAGACCATATTCAAAGTTAGAGAAACAAAACCAGAGTGAATTGTTAATGCAGAAAATGGTTTATTTTTCTGCACAAATGAGGTATTTTTAATTTGCCCTCTTGATCAAAAAGGAATGACAAATTAGAGAAACGAAATCAGAGTGAATTGTTAATGCAGATGAAAACTTGTATCATCAATATGCAAATTAGTAGTTCTTGTAGACTCAAGTCCTTCCCAACCATCATCAAATTTGAGTTGGTCCAAGAGTTATATTGCCTCTGGTCCTTGAGGGTGGTTATCAGTTATCACCACTCCCCTACAATTGGTGCGAGGTGATCAGGCAGTTGCCAAATTTCAACACCCTTTGGATCAACCACAACTATATCAACCTCCCCAACAGCCACAAGGCCCATACAAAAATCCACTATACCAACCTCATTAACGCCTCCTCCCTACCACTGGCTCAACATCCTCCACGCTGATGAGGTTTACAATCTCGCCGCCTACTCCCTTGTTGTCATCTCAAGTATAAATAAAAGTTATGACATTTTAAAGTTTAAAGAACACAATATATGCATTAAGGATACTTTTGGAAAGAAATGAGGTGCGAAGTGGCACGGATCATTCGCATGTACTTAATGGCTTAAAAACATAGTAGGTGAACTTAGTGCCTTAACAACTTTTTAATGGGGGCGTTTGGTCGAATTCCCCATCTAAAAATGAGATATTACTGTCGTCGTTTTTACACAAATATCAGGCATGATAAGAAGTGACTGCAAGAACAAGTTGAGTACATAACCGGAATGGATTAGAACTAAAATGCATGATTACCTGTAAGCACACGAATAGCATTTTCTGGAAAACCAAAACGACCGACCAGAAGAGCCCTCATCCTGTTCACATCATTAACAGTTCCCCTGAGTTTGTGTTTCTTCTCCTTGTAACTGACTCCGCAGAGAACAGCCCGCTTTAGCTGATGTCCAGCGGTGCAACTCACGGGATTTGGATTCTTCCCAGCCACTGGCGATGGAGAACTTGGGCTTCCACCGCTGTTGCACAACTTCGTTACCCAACATGACCAGAAAGCTCCCTTCTGGGAAGTCTCGGGCTGTTTCTCCATTAGAACCACGGCACTGCAAAACTGGCAGCGATAGTTCTTCGCAGACAGAGGTCTCCCCGGATACTGTTTGTGGCAGTTAACACATATGGTTCTTTCCATTCTAAATTGGCTTTATTTTGCAGGCAATGAAGAAGACACTGATCTAGAGAGGCTTAATGGAATTTGTTTTCAAGCTGTGGCTCCAATAGGACACCAAGCAACTGAAATGGGATGACTTGCTTGTAAGTTCTTGCTATTTTTTTAGGTCTTTATTCTACTCTAGCACTTTATTCAAATGGTGAAGAATTAGATCCTCCACAGTATGATCAATGGATGAGGACATTGCAGGTCTAGTTTTCTTGGAGCAGGTCATTTCAAGCAGCATTTGGTAATGAAGGTCAAAAAAGTGAGGGACAGAGGGAAAATCTAATGATTTTGAGGTATGAGAACAGAGGTACATACTTTTAGTACAAGAATCTCTGTCTTTCTCTTATAAATACAGAAACCTACAGAGATGTATATTGGTTTATATTGAGGCCATTTTTACCTCATTTTTTTATGAAAGATTCCAATTGTTTCAAACAAAGCTGTTATTATTGTTATTGTTCATCATTTTTTGACCACCCATATGATATATCTGCATGCATCCATAGTCCATGCAAAAAAATATTATGTTCTCACTGCTCAATAGAATATAGAGTTAATTAATTACTAGTTTTATTTAGAATGGCGTAAAAAATTTCGCCGACTCCAATTGATGACTATTTTTTTAAAATACTATTTTTATAAAAAAAAATTAAATTTATATATTAAAAGTTATAGTATTTAAATTTTGTAATAAAAATAAAACTAGCTCATCACATTAGCACTAATTATGTGCGTTAGATACTTAGAGCTCGTTTGGCAACCGACTTTAAGCCATCCTTTTTGGCTTAAAGTCACTTTAAGTAAAAAAGGCAAAAAAATCGTTTGGTTGGGATATAAGTGGTTTTTAAACCAAAGACTTAAAGTGGCTTTAAGCCAAAATACAAAAAAAAAAAATGTTTCAAGTTATTATATTTTTCAAAAATTAATTTTTAGATAATTTTATATTCAATATATATCTTATTTGATAGATTTTAACTAGTAGAGTTTAAAAATATAATTTTTATAAAAAATGAATGTGTTTAATAAAAGTTATGATATTTTTAAAAACTATAAAAAATTTATGTAAAAAACAAAAAGATTAAAAGCCTTTAAATTGTAAAATAAAGCTTTTGAGCTTTTAAGCAAAAATAAAAAAATTCAGCTTTAAGCTAGTTTTAAACTGATTGGCAAGCGAGGGCTTAGACAGAAAGACAATTTGCATGTAAAAAGGTATATAAAAAAGAGTAAAATGTGATGGACCGTTACGCAACGGCGTAAAAGGTAGAGATTCTAGATGCGGCAGCCGCCGGGTTCAATTTTCAAGTGATCAGATTCCACTTCATCTTTGTTTGAATAATTGAGGAGATCAATTTTAAGAATCATTCACTGAAAAAAGGTCAACAGAGAAATAGTAATATTAGGGCCAGTTTGGCTATTTTAATTTTTTAACTTTTTAGTTTAAAATACGAAAAAAAACTAGCATGGTCTGTTTGGCAAAAAAATAAAAAAGCAAGAAAGTAAAAAAAGTAAAAAAGTCGAATCAAAGCACTAACTCCTAAAATATTCTATTCAAACTCTAATCACTTTTAAAATACAAAAATACTCTTAATTCATAACGTCTTTACTACCACTACTAATTACACATAATTGTTAATACCAAATATATAGAAAGACAAAAGTGTCCAGTTTAAACAAAAATCAAAAAAATTAATTTTTTACTAAAATAATCAACTTCAAAGAAATTAACTTAAAAATTAAGTTACTAAACAACTTATTTTAAACTAAATTTAGTTTTTTTAACTAAAAACATGAAAAAAAAATTAAGTTATCAATTAGAACTTTAGTAACACAGATTTTAAATCACAAATAATTACATAAAATAAATCATGACCTTTCATATTTCATTTGGAACTCACACCTTTGGATTCAAGATGTAATATGAATGGTCATGATTTATTTTCTTTTTTTTTTCAGTTTAAAGTCTGTATTATCATCGTGTGACTTAGAAGTCACGAATTCGTAGTGTAAAAACATTTTTTTACGAATGTAAGATAAAATTACGTACCATAAATCCATTGTGGTCCGTTTTTCTTTTCAAACTCCGCACACGCAAAAATTTTGTACACTAGACTGACCTTTCTTAAAACTTGTATTCAAAACATTTTCTAAAGAAAAACGGCCGAGCTCGTCCCTAGTTGTGAAATCTATGGAGAGCAGTGGGCTTTTATAGGGCTTACTTTTATAATTTGAACTTGTTATCTCCTTAGATTCTTCGAGCAATTTTTTCTAGTAAAAACTTAAATTAATTGAATAACTATAATTTGATTGCGTGTCTTAAATAATTTACATAAAAGCAAAGCTGTCTGGAATCAATAGGAAAGCTTTCTTTGACATTTTGGACATACTTTTTTAATAAAAAAGTTTATTCCTATTCTTAAAAGGAAAAAAAGAAGGCTTAAATGAAGTGACAATACAGTCTTGAACAAAAAGGCCAATTCATCTATCAAAAAAGAAAAAAAAAAGTACATTTTCATCTCAAACTACTTTAAAAGCAAAAAAAGTTATCATCCCAAACACGTTAAAAGCTAAAAAGTTTAAGAAGAAACACCATCACAAATAATCTAGGTTTTTGTTTTTTTGAAGTTTTATCGTGGCCATACTAATGGAACTTTTTTTTTAAAAGTTTTATCATGGCTATACTAATGGTTTAAATCTCAAATTTTGCCCTGATTGTGAACTCTGTCTTTTTGACTTTTTAGTTAAAAATGAGAAAAAAAAATTAAGATAACTCGTTTGAAAAAACGTAAAAAAAAACTAAAAAGTCAAACTAATACACAAATTTTTAGAATATTTTATTCAAACTATCACCACTCTTAAAATACAATAATATCTATTATTTATAACTTGTTTACTACTAATACAGTACTACCAACTATATATAATTGCTAATATCAAATATATAGAAAGGTAAAATTGTCTATTTTGTACAAAAAGCAAAAAAGTAAACTTTTAATCCAAACAACTAATTTAAAAAAAAATAGCTTAAAAGGTTAACAACTTACTTTGAACCCAATTTAATTTTTTTTTTTAACTAAAAATACGAAAAAACGAAAAAAGCTAGCTTTTAGTATGAAAATCTGCAAATCAATTACTGAAATTGAATGTTGGTCTCTGGATTTGAACACCAATAGCTTCTCTGTTCCGCTTTACATATATCACTCTTGTGAATAATCGTATTTATCTATGGGCATCTCCTTACTAAATTGTAATACTATCAACATAACTTTTTTCTTTGCTCTTTCTTTTACCATTTTTCTTTATCAATGATTGGTGTTAGGAAAAATATTTAGGTATGAGGGGGTGTTTGGCAAAGCTATTTTTAGTAATTTTTAGCTTTTTTACTATTAAATTTAGTTAAAAGTTATAATCTTTTCTAAACACCCACAACTTCTGTTACATACTATAATTATTTTTTTTTCTATTTCAGTTATAAACTATAATTTTTACCAAACACCCACAATTTTTACTACAAGTATTTATAAACTATTAATTTTAACAATGCCAAACAACACCGATGTTAGCACTCTTGTGTGAAACTGTAATGCAAATAGAATGCACTTCTCCATGTATTTACGGTTTTGTTTGGAAGATATTTGTTAATTATTTCCGAACATTTGTGTCTTGCATATCACCGGTTAATGCAAAAATCTATGTAAAAGCTAACCATAATTAAACAGTTCGAAGCCTATTAGAATCATCATGCCTATTTCTTATAGTGAAGCTGTGATATGGAGAAAATTGTGTAACTATATGTCCCTGCTTAAAAGGATGACAAGTTTAAATAACTCATTTTGAATTTTTTTTAACGGAGTATTAACCGTACATAAGTTTTCATCTCCCGTCTTTGTAGAAGTCTAGTATTCGGCAACTATAACAATTGAGATGAAAAACAGGGGAAAATAAAGGAAAAAAAAGAGCAATATTTATAATAATGTTGAATGCCTAAATCAATTAAGAATGAGGCCTTTCTTCTTTTTTTTTTTTTGAGCTATGTAAAATTTTTGCTGAGAAGAATTTACTACAGGATGCCATTCACATATGTTATCGAGCGAGTGCCAATTTTTACACATAATTGGGCACAATATAGGTCTCAAGTCGTTGGTGTAGACTTTATAAATCTATATAAATCTATTTAAGACTTGTGCACTACTAATTTAGAGTTGTCCTTACTCCTTAGGACAGTCTTGTTATTATACAAACATGTGGTCATATTACTTACAATGATACACTCCCAAAAATGCAAAACAACAAAAGGTTTTACACATGCTTTAAGGTAAGGTTCTTATATATTTTTTGTTAGCTTTAATAATTTATGCAACAAACATAACTTTGTGCTTGCCACAATTAGGAATTTGTAGAAGCGAAAAATAGAACTCATGTCATGCATCTGATCCAATGGAAATCTGAGGAGGTTTTGTGAACGAAAGGATGGATGATACTACCCAAAATTTCTTAACTACTATTATATTTGGCATGAAATTGACATATGCCAAAATATCTTAACTACTACTATATTTGGCATGAAATTGACATATGTATTAGCTGGTTGGGAAGAAAACACACATGATTCTCGCATTTTAAGGGATGCACTCTTGAGATCAAAATGATTTAAATTTTTTGAAGATATTATAAGATTAGAAATTGATTTTATTATGAATGATAAGCATTCACTAGTGATTTTTTTATTTCATTAACAAGTAGTTAAATATTATCTTGGTGACGTTGGTTATGGAGTTCAAAAAGGAATTATCTCCCCATATTGTGGTGTTTGATATCATTTCAAATAGTTAAGTGATCTTCCTTCTTAAAATGAAAAAGAACTATACTATTAAATCTTTGTCACTCTTCTTTGTGAACTACCATTGACCGGTGTTTTGGAGAACTGTTTCCGTGTATTGGATACAAAACTATATTGGGTACGTAGCCTTAAGCTTGTGGTGTCGTTACAATCACATAATGGGTGTGATCCTATAAACTCAATTATGGAAGCAGTAAATGATGATGGACTACTTGAAAATTAAAATCATAGGTCCAACCATCACAAAAGGAAGTTCATGAAGGAAATAGAGAATGAGTGATGAGAAGGGATAAAATTTGTCATGCCATGTAGGAAGATTATATTGATAGGTGAAATGAACAAAGAATAGGCGATGGAGAAGTTGCATTAGAATATTATGTTAATAGAGACATTAAGAATGATCTTTGATTGAACAGTGCTTTAGAGTTTCCTTTTTTATTGCATTAAATAGAATGGTTGTAACTGGGAATGAGTCCTTGTGGCCAACCTAAAACCTTTCTATGGAATTTACTACTAGTTTGGTTAAACATTTTGGGTCCATTATGGGATTTTTCCTGAACGAAATATTATTGTTATTCATTTTAAAGTTTACAAAACCTGATATGTTCAATTCCAACAGTTTGATCCAATGGTAGAATTCACCTACACAGGTCTTTAAATTTATATTAGACAAAGTTAAATTTATGACGGGTTGTTACACACGAATTAGCTCAAATGGCAAATTGTGATACTAACATTGTTGAATTTGCATTCAGTGACTTATGTTTTTTTGTTTTTATAGATATGATAAACTGAATGAATGTTTTGTGTTTAATCATGTTTATGAGTGTTGCATCAGTCATTCCAAGGGTATGTTGAATTTTAGTTACTTTTTTTTTTTTTGTTCTTGTCACTATAGTGATGACATCCAAAAAGAAAGTAAAGGCAAACAATTTTGGTGGTCAAAATCCATGTAAAGTACATTGCTTGATATTCGTTTCTATGAAGTTCTCAAAAGGAAAAAAGTCATCCAACACTTTTAAATCTGTATCATCCACTCAAGTAAGCTAATGAGTTAGTGAAATTTTTAGAGTAGAATGTCAATCTAACCACGTAGAAATTGTTTTAAAACCGCCAAAGGCATTTAGAGTACCCCATTACAAAACTTTGTTCTAGAAAAAAGTGGGTTTGGATGAGATGATAACTTAAAGATGAGTACGTGTGAAACAAAAGTATATATGATAAAGAAGTTGTGGTATGAAGTTTAGTTATGTAAATTATTTAGGCTTTAAATTATTCATGAACTCTTTTAACTATTTGTTTTTCATGAAAAAATGGTTTAGGCACACGAAAAACAAAGTATAAATAGATCAAAAGTGTTCATGAGTAATTTAAAGCCTATATAATAACATAAATAAATTGCATGCTGCCACTTTTTTATTATACTCCAAATATGACGATTCTCTCTACATGGTTTGTTTGACATTCAATTCTAATTGCTTAGACTACTGGAGTAAAAGATACAGGTTTTAAAGTGTTGGTGACTTATTTACTTGAAGAGACTCATCAAAAAGCATATCAATTAATATACTTCACATGAGTTTTGGCCATCTAAATTGTTTGACTCTACCTTTTTTTTTTATACCATTGCTATAATGACAAGAAAAAAGAGAGAGAGAGAGAGAGAGAGAGAGAGTAAATTACACTTATTTAAAGGTAATAACACTGACACTTCTTCTATTCTTTAAAATATAACGACACTTCCTTATATTTTTATTTTTATAACGGTTAGATTCAAAAATTAACTTTCGTTAACTTTTCAAACGAAAACACTGTTGAAATAATTTTTTTAATTTTGAGTTTTTTTTTTTGTTTAATTACAAAATTTTATTTAAAATTTTCTAATTAAAAAATAAAAATTTACTAAATATAAAAATAAGTAACATAAAATTTAATTTATTAATTTA
>JAULJZ010070194.1:0-13113 GCA_032270985.1 Heliamphora pulchella | reverse complement strand
TAAAAATCTATACAAAAAAAATAAAAAAGTTCAGAAAAGGCGAAAAAAGACACAATGAAAGGCAAAAAAAAAAAGAGCTATCCCAAACAGTGCCTAAGGTCTTTGTGCTGTTTTGAACAAGAATTGATCAATACACAGTTAGATCTTCGCTATTGGGTTCAGTTATTAAATATAAATGCATGCCTAAATCTGTAGAGTTGAGATTGAGACCAGTTTATTGCCTAGTAGTTCGTACCAAATTGGCAAATTCATATATATGGACACTATAGTCTTAGTTGTCGTGTTTATGTTGACTGCATCTTTTCATCTCACATGTTTACATTGACCGTTCCAAGGGCTTTTTTCCCCCACATGTTTTTGATTTGGTAGGAGCACACATTTAGGGGAAGCGAATCATGGATTTGAATTCATACGCTTGCATGTTTCTGCATGATTTAATGTGCAGCACATATATAGCATCATTTTCCACCACACCTCTTTAGGAATCATGATGAGATCAAGCGAAGACTTGTGCCTTCAAATTTGAACCATAGTTTTTTCTTTCTCCTTCGTTGGCCATTACAATCTTGTTACTATCAGTTATTCATTCTTGTATTTTTCTCTTCTTGTAACCCTTCCTTTTTTATTTTTTTGCTTAAACCTTTGTCATTCCGTAACGGAGCTGTTAGTTAACCGGGATGGAGGCAAAAAAAACCGTATTTGAGAAACTTCCAAGAGGCTAACTAGGTTAAAGTCGTGTGGAGTGGAGCAATAGGTTGTGGCGCTTTTGTGGAAGGATCTCACTGTTAGCATCTTTAGAACTGTATACTTTCGGTTTATATAGTTGATTTATTTGGACTGTGGAAGGATCTCACGGATGTTTTTACCTTGTGGACTGTGTTCTTCGGCTTCTATGTTAAACTTCATTTGTTCATGTTTCTTATTATTTTATTTTATTTTTTTTGGATAATTAGACCCGTTGTAGTCTGCTCCCTTTCCAGGACCCCGCATATGCGGGAGCTTAGAACACCAGGCTGCCCTTTTTTTAATTAGCTTTGACCATCATCACCTTAACTTGGTTAATTAATTGGTTGGTGATTTTTAATTTGGTAACCAAAACTAGAGGTTGGTCTATTCACATCTCATGGTTGGTGATTTCATTTATATCTCTTGCATTTATACATACACAAATATATTGTTCCTATACATGTTTTGCTATCGGAACCTCAAAAAATCAGAAACCACAGTCAATCACAAATCAATACCATTCCTAATATGTCATATGTTATGCAGACATGTCTCTATGTAATGGGTTATTAATGGCAGTGTTAAACGGTGGAGAGAGAGAGAGAGAGAGAGAGAGGTAACTAATAACATGGAAGAGCTGAACGAATTAGAGCGAATAACTGTAACAATCAATCACATAAATTTTCAATAATTACAACACAAACATGCAAATGCATTACTAGTATATGGCGGAGATAACCTTCTAACTAACCAAAATTCTAAACCAACCCTCTCGGGATTTCATTCAATAAGGCAAGACTAAGAAAAGGTATTCGAAGGAAGTGACTTGGAATGTTTTCAGGTTGAACTGGACGAAAATGAACCTTCTTTTTTTATCAACTTCCATTTAGGTGAAGAACAAATGCAATTGATACGGAAATAAAAACCAAACATCATCAGTTCACCCCATCCTGTGTACAAGATGCAAAATGCATAGGAATCAAACAGCAACCATTACCACTTTCAGATCTCAAATATTAGAAGAAATCCAGTAAAGAAATTTTTGTTACAACTCTTCCCTTTCCTTCTTTTCTCACTTCTTCATTTCCGTCTCCTCTTTCCATCACTTTCAATATGAGTAAGTTCAGAGAATACCAAAATGCCGCAGAATTTCCCCAGTCTCCCTTCCCTCATTGGGTAAATTTTAAAATAAAGAGAGAGGAGTTATTTCCACAGTTTAATATGGCTGGATTCAGAGCCTCACACTCAGATATTAGGTTCCACATATGCAAGTGTGAGGGCTGCGGATGAAGCAATTATGGTTGTAAAAGTTGCTTCCTATTTACTTATGCAATGTTTCCTTCTAGTTCACTTAGCTAAATCCAGCATCCTGCAAGACCTCGTTGGATTACTCCAAATAATAAGCCATTCGCAAAAATTATATTAATTCTAAGTTGACATAAAAATCTAATTCTCTTTCTGATGAACAACGTGTTCGCTTTCTATTGACTTTTTAATAATGGTTTTAACTTGAGACAAATGAAAACAAGATCATCTCATCTTCTTGTCAATGTCATCCTTAATATTGTAGCCAGGAAGTAGCACAAGGAATTACAAATATTTCCGTACCAAAAAGTTAGAACTAGGCATCATGGACCATGAAGTCATAACTAGGTTGTGGATAGGTTTCTAACATTAATTGGTTCTAATCTAACTATTGGCTATATTTAAGAACGATGGCTGAACACGAATTGTTACAAGCATGAAGTGTAGTTAACCATTGATATCAAAACCAGGTAAGTAATATCTCAGCTGCACTGTCCGAAGTATTTGATAATCCTTGTTGCATAGCAATCATATATATATGCAACATGATGGAACAAAAGTAACCGACTTACATGGTGTGCGCGTGAACAATTTTGCTACTACCAAGATTTTTTTTAAGCCAAATGAACATAAAATTTGGCGTAGTCAACATTTATTCATTGTCGAATCCCCACCGCTGTATCCATTTTTTATATCATAAATGTTGTGTCAATTGTTTGAAGAAGTGTCCATTGTTTTCAAAAACGCCGTTCGATTGCTCATACATGTGTTGTGTCTGGGTCAATATCCCAAATCCGTACTGTGCTTCTTAGCACGTCTAAACTAAAATTTATGGTCAGTCACTTGTCCAGCACAAAGTCTTAAACCAACTTAATTTCAAGCTCTTTATATCAGTTTTTCAACAATATTCTTAATGCAAAAAGTTGTTGCATATCAATTCCAACCGAGATTTCTCAGTTCAAAACTCCAGAAATGGGGAATTTAAACATTTACACAACGTTGTACTTTGCCAAGTTTGTTAATCTAGATTCATCCTCTACCGGTACTGCAAATAAAAGAAACTAGATGCCTCGTCAATTCATTTTCTTTAGCCTTCCAATTCTTTGGATTGCATTGAAAAAATTAGTTCAATCCAATTCTTTGTTTGTTTTTTTGACTAAAAATCAGTGCCATACATCCCCTCGTCTATTTTTCCGACTAAAAATTAGTACAATGCAGTTTCCTTGTTTCTTTAGCCAACTAATACACCATATTGAAATATTAAATAAGTTATACGGTATATAAGATATTAAACTGGAGATAAATAATACCAAAAAAGATTATGATATTGGGGGATTAAATTTTTTTAACTATTTTCTTATTTCATACAATAATTAAAAATAATTATATCCCATGATTCAATTACATATAATTCAATCTAATGTCACCGTATAACTAATACAATATAATGGTGTTATTTGGTATTGTTGAAACTAGTAGCTTATAAGTCGTAACAAAAATTGTGAGTGTTTGATAAATATTATAACGGGTAACTGAAATAGAAAAAAATAATTATTATAAATTGTATAAAAAATTGTGAATATTTAGAAAAACTTATAGTTTATAACTAAAATTAGTATCAAAAAAATTAATAGCTACCAGGAAACTAAACAATTCAATCCCACCATTAATCCAAAAATCAAACAATGCCAGAGGGCTAGCATAGATCTTTACAATGGGATTCGTTTTTATGCACATTACTTGTACCCCATGTTAAGTGCCGATGCCACCCATTAAAACTCTTTCTAACGTTGTCAGACACTTTATGGCACCAATAGATCTTTGGGCATATATTCGCTCCCTTCACCTTTTCCCAAAAAGACAGATTTTGTGATCTCTTAACCCCATTTCCATACCCCTAAAACCCAACGCAAGAATCTAGTTCACATAGAATACAAGAAGAAAAGAAGCTACAAATCACAAAAAGAACCTCTCTGTCACAAAGACGTGATCAAAATTGGACGCTTTGTTGCCAAATGGTATGACCGGACTGACAAAGTGACATTAATGGCTAACCCAACACTTAAAGAATCATCAAGTTCAAATCTAATTTTAATTGGGAACTAGCTTCTAATAGTAGCTAGAAGGCTAGCTTGAAGGGTGATGATGATCATGAAATGAAATAGAAAATCACATCAAGAACAATAAAACCCATGTATTGAAGTCAAGAATTACCAAAAACAAAACCCATTTGATATAAAATGCAAGTGAGAAAACGCTGTACAGAATTGGAGAAGCGCATATACATACCTCATCAAGCATGGAAATCAGCCTCGACTTCTTTCCCAGCTGCTCGCCGCCGTCTCCACCACTAACCGGCTCATCGACGATTCCATTTCCGGCGAGATTTTCCATTGGAGGATCCATAAAACTCGAGTCCCCGGTGACATTTTCGGCATAGATTCCCCGACCCACGTAGCAAAGCTCTTCAAGCAATTGCTGTGCAGGTTTCAAGAACCTCGAACCCTTCAGAATCGAAGCGTAACCGGTAAACGGCCCGAGAGGGACCGTACTCCTCGATAAATCATTCGACGTTGAAGCACCAACACCGGCAACGATGCCGCTCGGAACAACATAGCCACCACCACCAGCAACCTTATCGTTAAAAATGGAAGAATCGTATCTTTGAAGATTCAGCTCCAGAGGCAGACTGGTTTGGTGGGTGTGATGTGAAGAAAGAGACAAAGACAACCCTTGGCCAGTGGGGTTATTATGCCCGTGGGTTATCGATAAAGGTTCTGGTTTATACACTGTGACTTCAACACCATTGAAGGAATGATCAAAGACTCTAAGGTTTTGAGGGCTGAACAGAAATGGGTTGTGGCAGTTAATATCTTGAATCGAGCTAGGGTTTAGGTGTATGGACGATTGTGGATCCATGTACAGAAGTTGTGAAGTTGAAGATGATGATGATGACGAAGAAGAAGACGAAGAAGAAGAAACATTGATGATTCCTCCAACATAACCCATCAAATTCACACCATCTTGCTTAACAGCACCGCAAACCAAGGTTTGGTTTTGGTTCTGGTTCGACGACTTCTCAAGAAGGGAGTTGTTTTGGTGGTGGTGGAGGTTGGCGCATGTTAGCAAATCGGGAGGAAGAAGGGATGGATCGTAAAGAGGGAGTAAACCTGCGCACCCTTGGAAGTTCTCTACGCACCCCCCGGGATGGTTCCGGACGACCACTCTGAGCTTATCTCTTCTGCTTTGTTGAGGGACATGGTAGGGTTCAAAACCTTCGGCCATGGCTACAGTCTAGACCTATTCTTTTATAGAGAGAGAAAGTCTGTAGAGAGAGGGAGAGGGGGAGGGAGAGAGTGCTAATTAGGTGAGGTTGATGCTTTCAATAAAGGTGAGGAAGATCAGAGAGAGAGAGAGAGAGAGAGAGAGAGAGAGAGAGAGAGAGACCAACAGTGAAAGAGATGTGGTAATGATGAAATGAAAGGCTATCATGATCATCTCCCTCCCTTGAGCTGCAGATATGGCAGACCTGCGCTGGTTAGCGGACGAAAGCCAAAGCACTCCAACGTGAATCTGAGAGAGAGTTCCAGTGTTGGAGTTGTGTGTTCCAAACTTCCATTTCCCGCACCTTCGCGCACACACTACTGTCTCTTTCTCTCTCTCACACACACTACTGTCTCTATCTATCTCTCTCACACACGCACAGTTCTCCCCCTCGCTTACACACGATTTCACACAAATCTTTTTCTTACAGCAATCACCTTCTCTCTATCTTTCTTTCACTTCTATCTTTCTCCTCTCACTCAACCTCCATCGGGGGTCTGACGTCTGTGCCTAGGTATGCGAGAAACCGGAGGACTACCGGCTATTTCCTTTAATAATTGAACTAACTATACCTGCTGCTGATTGTTCTGACAAGTTTTTATTTCCAGGGTCCTTATATGGCGATGAATGAGTAAATTTGGTTTATTAAGTTTATTTGGTTTTGTAAATTTTTTATTTTTAGTGAATTATTTTTATTATTTAATATTTATTTAGGATAGTTTTTAAGTTTAATCCTTAAGAAATTTATTTATTTTTAAATGCAAGTGTTTAGATTAATTTGAAAAAGTATATATTAGAAGAAAAAAAAATTAACTTTTTCTAATTATCTTGAAAATCGTGTAAAAATATTAACTCAAATAAACCAACTTAAAAATTGGATTTTTTTTTAGAAAAACTAAAAAAATGTTATATTTTTTAGGCTCTTTTTATTGAAATAAGTTAAAAAAATAAAAAAATTTAATCAAAATATAAAAAAATATTTAGAAAAGATAAAAAATAAGCAAAAGAAAAAAATAATAATAATAAGCCAATAAGTTACAATTTTATGTTGCTTAAGTTAAAATAAGTAAAAATAAACTAATAATTTAATAAGTAATATTTGTACAAACAGGACCTATATGTTCATTATTTTCTTTTAGGTTTGGGAAAGAAGAAGAAAGTGGGTTCACACGTTGGAGATAACTTTTTTTTTTGTAGTTTTTTTTAATATTTTTAATAAAGGTTGTGTTTGTCAATCTAAGACCCTAGATAGCTTTTAAGTTTTATTTTTAAGATATTTAATTTTTTAAAAAAAATTAAAAAAAATTAAAAAAAAGTGTGTTTGGAATAATTCAAAAAAAAGTAGATGTTAAAAAAAAGGAGAAATAAAAAAAATTTAACTTTTTTTTGAGTTGTTTTGAAAGTTATGCAAAAATAAAATCTCAAATCAACTACCTTAAAACTTAGGCTTTTTATAAAAAATTAACTTTTTTCTTGATCCCAAACGGGGCCTAATTTTAAGTTAAACTTTTTGCAGATGACTTGATGCTTAAAGTCAATAAATAAAAAAGTTTGACTTAAAGTGATTTTAAGGGACCGTTTGACAACTCTAGCTTTTTTTTTGTTTTTTTTACTAAAAATATAAAAAAAAAGTTAAAAAATTAAAAAAATCAAATCAAAACACTAACTCATAAAATATTCTATTCAAAGTATTCCAATCATTTTTAAAAAATAATAATATCCCGCATTCATAACTTATTTACTACCACTATCAACTACATATAATTATTAATATCAAATATATAAAAGATTAAAATTATTTAATTTGAATAAAAAATAAAAAATTAGCTTTTTACCTAAATAACTAATTTCAAGAAATCTAGCTTAAAAACTAAGTTATCAAATAACCAGCTTTGAATCAAATTTAAATTTTTGACTAAAAACGTAAAAAGATAAAAAAAACTATTTTATAATTTTAAAAATTTATTTTTACATATAATTTTATATTTAATATGTATCTTATTTAATAGATTTTGACGAATTGATTTTAAAAATATATTTTTATAAAAAGTAGATGTATATAATAAAAGTTATGATATTTTTTAAAAAATAAAAAAAAACTATGCATAAAAAAAAAAGTAAAGAATGCTAAAAAACTAAAAGCATTTGAGTTTTCAAACTAGATTTCTTGGTTTTTTAAGTTTTAAGCAAAAAAATAAAAAATTAAAAAATTCGATTTAAAGGCAGTTGTCAAATAAGACCATTTATATAAAAAAGAAAAAAAAAAGAAGACCAAAGTTATACTGATGACAGTTCAATTAATTATTTTTTTTGGGTAATTAGTTCAATTAATTATTGTAACCGAGAAAGGATAACAATTGTGGATTTGGGGATGAAATGTGAATAATGCGGATTTGTGGATGAAATGTAAATAATGAGGAATCATTCAAACAAGTTGGAGGTGCTTGTTCTAACTATAAAGTGATTTATGAAGTTTGCGAATATGTGTTTAGGAAAAAGAGGATCAATAAATCCTGGAAGCTGGGTCATGTAGATTTCTTCCTTTAAAACACTAAGAATGGAATGCATTGCTAACATTGGATTGGTGCAAATGCCAATTAAATTGAGCTGTAATGGCAAGAATCAACCTAACAATGGTAGGTTTAACAATTGGACTAAAAGTTTCGGCAAAGTTTCGGCATTGTCAAATTCGGGTTATTGATGAAAACCTTTGGCGACGAGTCAAGCCTTGCATCTAGATATGGACTCATCTGGATTTCCTTTGATGTGAAATACCCATTTGCATCCCACAATATTATGGGCAGAGCATGGATGAATGAGAGACCAAGTGCTTTGCCTTAGCAAGGCTGAGAATTCTTCGACCATAGCTGCTCTTCAATGTTTTGACTTGGCAACAAGGGTAAAACTAGTAGGTTCCTCAAGATTAGAATAAGATGACAAAGCTTTCTTTCTTAAAATGCCTAAGTTAGATTTCATTTGCATTAATTAGAGGAACATTAGAAACATGAGGAACATCAAAAATAAAGTTTGAGGTTGGTATGGGATCATGACAATAGAGGTTGCAGGAGAGGAAGACGGAGATGGAGAAGGAATTTTAAAAATGGGTGAGGAATTGGTAGAAAGGCTTGTTTGTGAAGATTGGATGGGAGATGAAACTGGTGGAGGATCCAGAAGTTAAAGAAGGAACTTAACAAGAATTTAAAAGTAAAATTGGAAATAATCATTGAGAAGAGGACGGAGATTTGGAAGAAGATGAAACTGTGGCAGCTGAGGATATAAAAGGAAATTGAGTTTCATAAAAAATAACATGCCTAGAAGTAAACTTGTCGGTAACAGGATCAAGACAAGGATAACTCATTTTCCAAATAACATGCCTAGATGTAAACTTGTTGGAAATGGGCAAGGAATTGGTAGAAGGGCTTGTTTGTGAAGATTGGATAGGAGAGGAAACTGGTGGAGGACCCAGAAGTTAGAGAATGAACTTAACAAGAATTTAAAAATAAAAGAAGAAATAACCATTGAGAGGAGGATGGAGATTTGGAAAAAGATGAAACCGTGGCAGCTGAGGATATAAAAGGAAATTGAGTTTTTTAAAAAATAACATGCCTTGAAGTAAACTTGTTGGTAACAGGGTCCTATTTAATATACTTTTACTTTTTTTGTTTGGACAAGTTTTGAGGTTTTGTTTTACGGTTTTTTTTTTTTTAAAAAAAAAACAACAACTCAGTTTTTTGGAATATATTTCAAAATCTAAAATAACCTTTGAAAATAAAAACATTTGAAAAGTGAAATAGTTTTGAAAACAACAAGCAATTAAACTGGTTTTTGGGTTCCATGATTTATTTTTTTTGTTATGTATATTATGAGTTCTGAAAAAAACAACTTTTCAAAAATGTTATGGTTCTGAAAACAACAAGCAAACCGATGAGAGTGCAATATTAGTCTTGTTCTGAAACTTGATTTTTAAATAAGTCATGGCCCACAAGTCAAGAGTTTGAATAAAGTAAATATGAAATCATTGTGTTTTGCGGAGTTGTAATTGAAACTACTTTATTTCTTGTGATTGACAATATTTATTAAGGATTTCAAAATGTAAAAATTAAGTGGTTGTAATTGAGATTGTCTTTGTCCAATTATTCAAGATTGCACAATCCTCACCTCCCTTTCTATCTGCAATTTTAATGCAAACAGTTGTTTCTATTGTAAATCGTTGTAAAAAATAAAATACTTGCAAGTACGTGGTAAAATTGGTAATTGTCTCTAAATGTGATGTTAATGTTAATACTCAACATCGTATTTGTTTTTCTATATATGCACATGTGTACAAAGTAGCACCATTTGGGTGCTTGTTTTCTAATAAATGTTTTTAGATAAATTACACTCATCTCTTTAGAGATTTAAAATTTTTTTAGAAATTTTCTTTGAAGTTACTAAAATGACATTACACTTCCGTCTGGTTATATCGTTAATTTCAAATGTCCCCTTCCGTTATATGAAGGGTGCAAGAATTTTAACAAGTTTTCAGCTATTGTGCATTTGTACTACCTAAATTGACTTAGTTGATGAATTAATGAATCATTTACAAACTTACTCAAAGTTTTGAAAAGTATGCTTCCTTCATATGCTAAGTGACCAAAAAATTCTTATAATGCCAAAAAAATTATTAAGGATTTGGATCTTGGATATGACAAAATCTATGCTTGTCTTATTAACTGCATGTTATTTTGAAAAGAGCATGCGAATGATGAAGTTTGTCCTTGCGGTGCATCTTGGTGGGCAACAAATAAGACTGATTTGGAGCATAATTCAAGTGCTTTGTCTACAAAAAAAAAAAGAAGAAAAGAAAAGAAAAAAGCTGCAAAATTTCTACAATAGTTTTCCTTAAAGTCAAGATTGTAAAAGTTATTTATGTCATAAAAAACAGTTACTTCTATGAAATGGCATATGAAGGGTCGTACAAACAATAGAATAATGAGATATCTACCTAATTCTCTTTCATGGAAAACATTTGATTCTCGATATGTGAATTTTGCGTCCGATCCTCATAATATTCGATTGGGATTAGCTGCTGATGAATTCAAAGAAACGATCCGTGAGCTACAAGAAAAGCAACAACCCAAGAAGATAAGTTGCAAACTCAGTCGGATGAAGTAAACACATTAAAAGAGTAAATGGCATTCTTACTTAAGCAATTGCATGGTTCTACTAGCTCACAAATTATGAGTGTTTTTAGTTTTAAAAAAAATTGTAATGCATAATTTTACTTAATTGCTTAAGCTTTTATTAAGGTTTATGAAGATCTGTTTCGTATATTTATTTAAGTTACTTATTTGTCTAACTTAGGTTTAAGTTGAGTTATACTATCCCACTTGATCATACTTCTTCGCAATAACGCCAAAAATCATCTTATGAGAGTCAAGAAATAGAATGTCGTGGTCGAGATGCATTCTTTTCATTAATTTTTTTGCTTCTAAGTTTGAATGATTGAATATTTTATATATTGTGAATATTTACTTTATTAATCTATCTTTATTATACTGAATATTCGTAACTCACTATATTATTTATTTTGTATTGCAGTTAATAAGACAATGTAAAAATGTCTGCCAAACTAGTTCATGAAGATCTTTGCAAGGATAACATGTAATATTTGAAGTACTTATGCTTTTATGTTTAGGGAACATATTTTTTGGATTATTATGTTGTGACAAATCTATCGAACAACTTTATTTACTTTTGGGTTTTGAACTATGAAAAATTTGTGTAATAAATGTTAAAAATTATTTTTGATTATGAAAATTTTAATTCCTTCAAATTTCAAAATTCGGTCAATAACGGTAACATGAATATAAATTAGCAGCACCCAAAAGTGACACTAAAAAAAAGTTTTAGCAGTGTTCAAATGCTTTTAACCTAGTGGTTAAAACCGTGGCAAAATGGCAAGCTATAGCAGCATTTCGTTTTTTGTGGTGAAAATAGCAACGGCTAAAATCCGTCGCTATAAAATATTACTAAAGTGTCAGCATGGTTCTTTGGTAGCATCATTAACCGCTACAATAGCCAATGCTGGGATTAAAAAGGCTATATTAGCAACCAAAAAAAGCGTCGCTAAACACGTATACCGACGGATATCACTTAACGGTTTATGAATTGTTTATATTGACAACTGAGACATTTAGCAACGATTTGAAAACTTTATAGTGATTATAATAACCGTTGCTATAAGACATAATTCTTATAATGATTCTTCCAAAAGCTTCTCTCTTGTTACGAGGTTTGAAGTCTATTTTATGCAAAATGACTGCATTACCCTTTCAAAAATTGATTAAAAAGTTCAGTTGACCTTGTTAAGAAAGATTAAAAATTGTATTGTTTAATTTGTTGGTTTTCTCTTAATTGTTTTGATAATTATTAATAAAAGACCCTGTTTGGGCTAAATTGTAAAAAATTTATTTTTTTTATTTATTACGATTTTTTTCATCTTTTGGATAAAATAATTTATTTTTCAAATTGTGTGATATCCTGGTATTCCACATCGAAAAGAGAGAGGAAGTTCCTGGGTTATAAAAAAAAACTTTGGACTTTTACATTCAACAAGGCATTTTTCTAGGTAGTAGAGACCCTAGCAGAACTCTGCAGTTAAGCGTGCTTGGGCGGGAGCAATGCAAGAATGGGTGACTCCAACCGTGAGGGTTTTGCCCAAAACGGACAATATCGTTGCCATGTGAAGAGTCGGAGTATTACAGATGGTATCAGAGCCGACTCTTCTCACTTTCAAGTGTGGGCCATTGCCGTCTCGCGTGACACGTAGGCGGGCTACTAAGTGGGCAGGTCGAAAATGACTGGTAGATTGTGATATATTGGTATTCCACATCTGAAAGAGAGAGGGAGTTCCTGAGTTATAAAGAAAAAAATTTGGACCCTTATATTCAACGAGGTCATTTTTTCAGGTGGTAGAAGCTCTAGCAGAACTCCACGGTTAAGCGTACTTAGGGAGAAGCAATGTAAGGATGACTTTGCCCAAAACGGACAATATCGTTGCAATGTGAAGGGTCGGGGTGTTACAAATTGTTTCGATAAGATGAACCAATTGAAAAAGTAAAAAAAAAAGTTAATGAAAAGAGGAAAACAGTTTACTAAAGAAGAAAATAAACAATAATAAATTTGGCTTATTGGTTTATTTTTGTCTTTTTTTAATTTTTAGTGTTTTGATAAAACAATTATTTTCCAACTCGTCTCGATAAGAAAAGTTAAAAAATATAATAGTTTAACTAAACGATAAAAAAGATTATTAAAGACGAAAATAAACAAAAAAAAATAAGCAAATAAGAAATTATCCCAAACGGGTCCAAAGAAAATAGCGGTATTCAATACTTATTTAATTTTATAACCTTTTTATATTAGTTTAATTTGTTATTTTTAATATAGACATAAAATGTTTATAATTAGAGTAAATTACACTTACTTCCCCTAAGATTTAAGCTTATTACAGGGACTTCCCTTGTGGTCTCTGAAATTACACTAACTTCCCATGAAATTTAATTTTAACATCAATTGCACACAACCGTTAATTTTTTGAACAAATTTTTATAATCCAATCCGTTCATTACGTAGAACTCGTCAAGTTTGTTTAGTATGTGAAAATTTAGATTCATCCGATATCTGTAACTAAATAATTGATTAAGATCTCCTAATAAATAAATAAATAAAAATTATTCAATCACTTAGTTACAGATATCGGATGAATCTAAATTTTTA
>JAULJZ010070173.1:0-10253 GCA_032270985.1 Heliamphora pulchella | reverse complement strand
GATGCCGATTGAGTAGCTCTAGTAGCACACCTACAGGAAAGAGAAGTCAATTACTAGTGGTCTATGAACGACAACACCTAAGATGTGGCAGCTCTAACTTGGACTCAGTTTGAAGAATTACTTTTGGAAAAGTACTTCCCAGCTCCCTTTCGACAGGGACAAGTTAGAGAATTTCTAGAGCTAAAATAAAGGTCAATGTCAGTAACCCAGTACATCAACCGCTTCGAAGAGCTGAGCTGATTCACCGCAACCATCATACCAGACGAAGAATCAAGGGCACAAAGGATCTAGTGGGGCCTACAATCCTCATTCCAAACTAGGGTCATCTGCTTACAGTTTTCGACTTGCACTCAAGTAGTACAAGCAGCCCTTTTGGCAGAAAGAGACTTAGCTGACTCTAGAAGGATTTGAAACCAGAAGAAAGGAAACACCAGCTCTAGAGGACCAATAAAAAGCAACCGAGTGCTTATTTCAAAGAAGCTATATCAATAGGAGAACAGATAAAAGCAGCTAAGGGACTCCTCTACCAAGTTTATAGTCTTCTTTAAATGTCACTAACCAGGACATAAGAGGTCTGAGTGCCCCCACCTAGGACATAGGACTCTAAACAACCACTCCCAGCAGTAGAGGCAACCCCAGAACTTGCCACCAAAGTACCCGCCGCCATTTCAGGTCGCCCAACTAGCAACTAAACAACGAAATAGGATGGGAAGGCCACCGCTTAACAAAAACTAGAGGCCCTAGGGAGGACGCATCTTTGCTCTGCGAAGGGGGGAAGTAGAAGGCATTAAAGTTATGCAAGGTATGTTTATGCTATTTAATACCTTAGTGAAAGTGTTGTTTGATTCGGGAGCATCCCATTTTTTCATTTCATATCTTTGGCATGTAGGGAATCTTTGCCCTTAGAACCCAAAGTGTTAGATTAAACACTAAGCATCGATGCACCCTTAAAATATCACACGTGAGGAGGCTTTATTTGTAGAGTGTGCATGTTGATAGTACCAACACCCTTATGCCATTTGACCTGCGAGTTAGGAATTTTAACAAATACGACGTGATTCTCTGAATAGACTAGCTCCCTAGACATCACACTATCATCGATTGCCAATAGAAAAAGATGTGGGCACAAGTAAAGAATGACACTGTTGTACGGATTCAAGAAAAATAACATGAAACCCTAACACCAAGTAATGCAAAGGTGCGTAGATCAAGTAACTTCAATGTAAGATTAGCTTACATGCTTGGCGATACAAACGCCCTGGCAGCCACTGAGTTACCACGAGTTGTGTGTGAATACAAGGACATAATTTCGAGGAGAGCTCAATAGAGATCCAAAGCAAAGTGATCCGAAAGAAAAGCGATTATGTTAACAGAAGCTATAGGACAGCATCATGGATGTGAGAGAGCCAACATGAGGACGAGAAGGCATAATGCTAGTAAATCATCTCTAACCTTTCACATGATGAAGTACGAGACGAAATTTTAGGGATAAAATTTGTTTAAGGGGGAAAGTTTGTAACACCCCGGTACAGACTCTAGTTGTAACAACCCGGTTCATAACAACCTGTGTAGTAATCCAGCCCAGACCTTAGTATTAGCAATGGTAAGTCGATAAGATCTTAGGTCACTAAGAGATCGAAAACCCTAACTCGGCCAAAAAACCCTAACTCGATCTAGAAATTCCTAAAGAGATCAAATGCTCATAGGCAAAACCCTAATACTCATTGAAGACTCCTAACATCTTAAATTAAGTAAATAACATGAAGTATTAGATTAAAAATAAAAAATTCTCATAATTATGGTAAAATGACCATTTTACCTTTAGTATAGCAAAAAGTCTTAAAAATCTAAAATTTGACATATAGACATCTAGATCAGATATTTAAATATAATTAAGTAACAAAAGACAAAATAACATGAATAAAAAGATAAAAATGCCCTTAGTGGTCGGCCACATTGGAGTTTGTGCCCAAAAATAACTTTTTACATTTTTTAGCTCAAAAATAAGAAAAAGTTGTATAAATTAAATATTATTATGACCCAAGACTTTTTAAACAAGTAATATACATAATAATGTAATAATATTTGCTAAGAAAAGAAAACAAATCATTATTTAAAGTCTCTATACAATAAATAAGTCAAAAAGTCAATTCTTGTCAAACTAGCTTAAATTGACTTAAAGGCCTACACCTATTTGATTAATTGCTATAAAATTATGATAAATCATGGGAAGACTAAATTAATCACAAACACATTAATACAATAGGTTTTAGTAGGAAAAGACACCAAAAAGATACGTATTAATATTTTATGCATTTTCTTGCACAAAATGATACCAAAATACAATTTAAACCCAACATTAATGGAAAATCAGCTTTTGGTCTGCCCAAACAGCCCCAGACGACTTCCAACCTGCAAAAAAATTTGATATGAGTTTCTCAAATAGAGGCCACCTTACATGCAACTAATGAAAATTAGGAAAATTAAATTTAAATTCTTACAAATCATAATGAGGGCCACTACCAAATTTTCCTATAAAACCAACACTTAAACCCCTATTCTCTTCTTCACATTTTTAGCCAAGAAGGTGAGGGAGAACAATCAGAAAATATTCTAAGTGTTTCCAAGAGAAGGAAGAAGAGAAGAAGGAAGGAAGAAGGAAGAAGAATGTAGGAAGGATCAAGGAGGGTGCAATAAAGCCCAAACCTACCATTCTTCAACCTTTAGAACATAAAAACAAGTAAATTTTCTAAAACCTTCTGTCATTCTCTCATTAAATAGCTCTCAATCCATCTCTATAATCAACCCTAAGAATAAGAAACAAGAACTTATTCAAAAAGGTGTCATAGGAGTAGATCAAAGACTGTTCATGTAAAATCAAGTGTTGCTTGTACTTATATGTGAGTATTTTTAAGTTTTATGGTTTGAATAGGCTCTGAAACTTTAGTCTTTATGAGTATAAGACATGCATGCAAAGAAAAAACATCAAAAATTAACACAACATGAACTAAGTTATCAAAACCCTAGATAGCCTGATTTTCTGGGCATACCAACATTCTGTCACGAACTTTAAACTATCATAACTATTTGTAGAAAAATGATCTAAATGTGATTTTTATGTCTAGACCTATAGTTTTATGTTTTCTTTCATAAAAAATTAGTTTGAAATGATTTTGTTGAGTAGAACTCCAAATATATCCTTTTTACCAAAGAGTGTAAGATATCGACCTCTCTGACCTGCAGACCTAAAAACCTTAAATTAGAGTCAGAACCCAGCTTAGGTCCAAACATAAAACTTGTAGAGAACCTATTTATCCTACTGTCCACCAAAGAGGAGCTAAAAATATGAAGTTTTGATAGGTCAAAATCTTTTTCAAAGTCACTGTTGTGTTTTAGTGACTGATAGAGCTCTCTATCACACATTTTTGCGAGATCAAATCCTGAAGTTTTTTATAGTCAAATCCAAAAGTGGTTTTCATGAAAAATGTAGCTAACATATTAAACTCAATACTGATAAAAAATCATCCAAAAATATCCTTGGATGGTACTGCAAAGGTTTTAAAAATTCTCTGTTAAAAACCAGTTCCGCAAACTCTTTTTATGCTAACTAAACCCACTTTATAAATTGGCCAAAATCACCATGTTGTTTCAAACAACTAGCCATAGAAAAAAGCATGAAACTTGTAGGAAACACCTTAAACTAAAACCTTCCAAAAAATTAGACCCATAGCTCTTGAATTGATGTCCCAAAATTGTGGTCAATAAAGGCCTAAATTCTGTATTTTTCTCTGTAAAGTGCTGAATGATTTTCACTTAATTAAAATAAATGACCTTTTTTCCATAAGATCTGACCTTAGTGTTAAACGCAAAAGTTGTAGAAAATATTTTTATCTAATTGGTGTTCAAAAATCAGAACTTAACTCTATACCTAGTTACCCCAAAATACTATTATACTTTTTAATTTGATACTTGAACATTTACCTTAATTTTGCTAAGTGTGTAGTAACATGTTACGTTATGGGATTTAAAAAATATAGGCCTTAATTAAATTATATTTGATGGTTAGTGTATGAAAATGATTATTTGATGATTAGAATCTATGCCGTTAAATTAAATCCACGTCTTATGAATTATAGCTTATGCTCCATATACTTATGCCACATGCTTTATTGAGTTGTACCATAAGCTATACCTTACTTAGATACCATGCTATATATAGTTGTACATGAGACGTATGTTGCACATTATAGGCATACATGAATGGAAGAAACCCTAATTAACCCAAAACCCTAATTTGACCTAGAAACTCTAAAAAGACCGAATACTCGGAGGCAAAATTCTAATACTTAAAAAACTTTCAAAGCAGCTTAAATTAGGTAAATAACATAGAATATAAAATTTTAAATAAAAAATTCTCATAATTAGGATAAAATGACCATTTTGCCCCTAGTATAGTAAAAAGTCCTAAAAATCTAAAATTTGACACATAGATGCCCAAAATTAGATATTTATATACACTTAATTAATAAAAGATAAAATAACAATAAAAATAACCAAATTTCCCTTGCATGGCCGGCCACCTAGGGATATGTACCCAAAAAGATACTTTTTGCCTTTTTAAGCTTAAAAATGAGAAAATATGTATTAATTAAACATTATTTTGACCTAATACTTTTTATACAAGTAATATATATAATAATATAATAATATAGGTCAACTAAAGAAAACAAATTATTATTTAATGTCGCTATACAATAAATAAGTCAAAAAATAAATTTTAGTCAAACTAGCTTAATTTAGCTTAAAAGCCTACACCTATTTAATTAATTGTTATCAAAATTTTGATAAATCATGGAAGACTAAATTAATTATAAACACATTAATATAATAGATTTTAGTAGGTTTAGATACCAAAAAGATACATAAAATTAATATTTTATGCATTTTCTTTCACAAAATGGTACCAAAATATATTTTAAAACCTAATTAAATACAAAATCCATTTTATCAGCCCCAAAACTGTCATGGCCGAAACCCCACCTACCCAAATCTGATTTTTTCTAGTCTCAATTAAATCCCACCTCCCATGCAACCAATGAAGAAATTTAAAAATCCAAAAATTGCATAGAAGTCATAATTATTTTTATTAACCTTTTCTCCTATAAAATGAGACATAAACCCTCCCCATTCTCTTTCATATGGTTTGTCTGAGAGGGTGAGAGAGAGAGAACACAAAAAATTTCTAAGTATTTCAAAGAAGAAGGAGAGAAGAAGAGAGAAGGAAGAAAGGAGGAGGAGGAAAGGAAGAAGAAGGAGGCGACAAAGCTAATTCCATTTCATCCTCAATATTTTAAGCATCAAAAGAGGTAAACAAATCTCCTAAAACCTTCTAATATACTCTCATAAAATAACTCTCAATCCATCTCTATAATCAACCCTAAGAAAAAGAAACTAAGAAAAACTCAAAAAGGCGTTGTAGGGATAGTTTATGGACTGTTTATGCATGATCAAGCTTTGCATGTGCTTGCATGTGTATATTTATGAGTTTTTTGGCTTGAATATGTTTTGAAGTTTTGGTTTATATGAGTTTATGACATGCATGCAAAGAAAACACATAAAAAATGGACACCGCATGAGCTAAGCTATTAAAATCCTAAGTAACATGATTTTCTGGGCTTGCCTACTTTCTGACACGAACATTAAAACATCATAACTAATTGTAAAAGATGATCTTAAAGTGATTTTTATGTCCAGACCTATCGTTTTGTGTTCTCTTTCATAAAAAATTGGTTTGAAGTGATTTCGTGGGGTAGAAATCCAAAAATGTCATTTTTGTCAAAGAGTTTCAGATCTTGACTACTCTGAATTGCAGACCTAAAAATCATAAGTTAGAGTGAGAACCGAGCTTGGGTCAAAAAATAAAACATGTAGAGGAAATATTTAGCTTTCTGTCCACCAACAATGAGCCAAAAATATGAAGCTTTGATAGGTCAAAGCCCTTCCCAAACTCACTGTTGAGATTCAGTGACTGACAGACCTCTCTGTCACATATTTTTGTGTGACAAGAAATCTAACTTTTTAGAAGCCAAGTACAAAAGTGGTAAACATGAAAACTGTAGATAACATATTAAACTAAATACGAAGCAAACCCAGCCTAAAATACCCTCAGATGTTACCCCAAAGATTTTGATCATTCTTTGTTAAAAACACATTCTGCAGAACCTTTTTAGACTGACTGAACCCGTTTTATAAATTAGCCAAAATCTTAAACTTTTTCTAGACAACTTGCCCTAGCACAAAACATGAAACTTTTAGGGGACACCTTAAAATAAAACTTCACCAAATATCAGAGCTATAGCTCTTGAATTGATACCCAAAAACCTTGGCCAACAGAGGCCTAAATTCTGTACTTTTCTCTGTAAAGTGCTGAATGATTTTTCTTAAATTAAATCAAATGACCTTTTTGCCCTAGGATCTAACCTTAGTGATTAACATGAAAGTTGTAGAAAATAATTTTATCTAATTGGTGTTCAAATTTTAGAAATTAAATCAATGTCTAAGTACTTCAAAACCTATCGCAATTTAAAAACTAGCAATTGAACAATTACTTAAAATTTGCTAAGTGTACGAATGGCTTGTTATTTTGTGAGACTTGAGTATATAAACTTTATATGAACTTTGTGAATGTTTGGTGTATGGAAATAATAATTGTAATCAAATGAACCCATGTTGGTAGTTCGATTCTATGTCGCATAAATTATAGTTATGCTTCGCATGCTTGTACTTGATACTTTAGCAAGTTGTACCCCGTGCCATACTGTGTTTATATGCCATGCTATAATTAATTGCACACAAGAAGCATATTTCACATCATGAGCATCCCTACATTTCATCTTGGGTTATCGGAGTCCCTTCGTACCATTCAAATTGGGTTGGGTGACATGAAAATTATTTATTCAGTGGTTGTGGATCTAGGGCGTCCCTGGTTGCCATATTTGAAATGAAATCGGAGGATTTTATTATAAAAGGGGGAATTAGGCACCATGGGTTCGTCACTAGCTTTAATTAGAATTTGGGTTGACGCTTAACGAGTATCCTGGTCCTTAATGTGGGACGATTGGCCCGGATAAGGGTGGCTGATAAAAATTGGTAGGCCCGCCCCCACGCCGTTGCCATTGAATAAAACAGCCGAGGCATGTAGCCAAGGCGAGCGTTTACATTTTGCAACGAGGCGAGGATAGGTTAGGTGATCACTGTACCATCAAGTCTACTCTATAATTCCCGGCGTGGAATTCATGATATTGTTCTAAAAGTACTTGGGTTGAGCAATTGCATTGCATTCATTTGCATTACCCACTCGCACACTTGTACAGGCCTGTCTTGTTGAAAATTTCAAATGGTCTGTTTCTTTGCCCTTAAAATTTGTATTGGGTATTATACGATATGTATTGTAGGATATTTTATTGTGAGTTCGTTAGACGATTTAGGAAATTTTCTTCTAGGCTCTGGCTCCTGGCATTCGTGCCGCAGGTGAAGGCGAAGAATTATTTGAAGAAGGCAGGTTCATTGAAGGAGAAGATTTTGTGGAAGGGGGAGAGTGGCAGGAGCCAGCAGACCTCAATAGTGCTGCTTGAAGACGTAGGATATTTATTTTTTGATCTTTTGTTTAGTTTTCCACGGACATATTGTAACTTTTCTTAAACTTTCTGGATGACTGTAATCATTAAGTATTTTGACCAAATTCTAGACCGTTAATAACGTATTAATTATCATATGTAATTATGAATGTTCAGCTAGAATATGTCCTTTATTTATAGTTACGTATGTCCTGACATGTCACGCCCCATCCTCCAGGCACGTTGGGATATACATAAATATAAACATAGGGATAAACTATCCATACATTCATATTTACGTACGATAGCTAATACATTATAAATGAGTTCTGAACCATCCACAATTACATAATTATTATAGTTTCATTGAGAAAAATCAAAAATTTCACTATGCACGGGATAAACTGAATATAAGAACAAGAGTAGAGATCTTGATTCCTCAAAATGCCTCAGCTTGGTACATGTGCACTTGAAATTCACCTTGTTCTTCCGGTTCTTCTTCTCCCTCGGCAATGGGGTTTAGGTCCACCATCAACTGGGCTCTTCTCCGAATCTACCACCATAGTGGGATTAGGTCCGCCATTAATTGGGCACTTTTTTGAATTACCCTTCATAACATTGCGGCAACGGGGTTTAGGTCCGCCATCAATTGGGCTCTTCTCCGAATTTACCACCACAGTGGGAATAGGTCCGCCATCAATTGGGCTCTTCTTCGAATTACCCAATTTGCTCGTATCATAATTCAAGGAACGTAGAGTCAAGGAGACATCAAAACCAAAGTGCTAGTGATGAACCCATGGTGCCTAACAGTATTCATGACAAACTATTTCAAATATTGGGGACATACCCAGGGTGTATAAATCAATTTCGTAACACCGGGGATGAACCTAGGGTGTACAAGGAGAATACATCCCAAAATATTTTTGAAGAATGGCAACCTGGGACGCCCTAGATTTAGAATCAAGAAAAACAATCTCAACACAGCCCATCCCAACAACGGTTAGCACAAATAGACTCCAACATGCCAGGATGCAAATGACAATGTTCATGATGTATAGCATGGATCTCAAATACAACTATATCCATTGCATGGCATCAATTAGCATGGTAAGATTTATGGTATAATTTGCAAAGCATGAGGCATAGTTCTCAAGATAGGATGCAAATATGATAGCATGAGTTCTAAATCATCATACATTCACTTAAAACACCAATGAACTAATTCAATTCAATCATCATACAAAAACTCGGGTCTCATGGAAAAGGTGCTCAATCACACACTGAACTAATTTTAAAGCCAAAAGTTAAGTAATAAATTAAAAGGGCCGATAAGGTTTTGGAGTATCTAGACTTGGAATCAAGTTATGATTTTTGAGCACCATTTAGATAAAAATATTTCCTACAACTCTCATGTTTAACACCAAGGCCAAATCCTAAGACAAATGGGTGAACATTTTATGCTAAGAAAAAATGGTTCAGCACTTTCTCCTGATTTTAGACAAAAATTATGCTTCTATTTCTCTCAATTTTAGGGTCTCAAATGATATCGAAATGAGCCCATTTTATAGTATGTCCTATTTTAACAAGTCCCCTACAAGTTTCATGTTTAGAGCTAAGGGTAGTTGTTTGAAACAAGTTAGACTTTGTGGCCATTTTAAAAAATAGGTTCTGTCAGCCGCCAAAACTCAACAGAGCCGATTTTGTACCGAGGGTTTGAAGCGGTTTTGGATTATCATCCTGAGGCTTTTATATTTTTAGGCATCAAATACGTCAATATGTTAGCTACAATGTGCATGTAGACCATGTTTGGAATAGATCATTAAAAATAGGTGTTTTGTGATATGTAAAAATTTGTGAAAGATTGTTCCTCGGGGACTGAAAATCACCAGAGACTTTCAAAGGGGTTTTGACCTATCAACACTCAATATTTTGTTCTCCTTTTTCGTAGGTAGATAGATGTGCATGTTATCTCTAACTTTTATGTTTTGACCAAAGTTCAGATCATAATCTAAACTAGGGTGTCCAGATCAGTAGTGTTGACTGGTCAGAAAATGACACACTTTGGTAAAATTACAATATCATGAGTTCTGGTTTTGAAAATAAGTTCAAACTAACATTGCATGAAATCCAACACAAAATATAACTCTGGACAAAAAAATCATACTTAGATCAATTTGCTACCTTGAGTTATGACATTTCAAATCTCAGGGAAGAAACATTAAAGTTTTCAAAATCAAGCCTCTTAGGGTTTAGGTCTTCTACTCATGCAATTTCAAGTTTTTGATCCATTTCTTTGCATGCTTTTGTTTCAAACATCAATATCAATGCTCCAGCACACTTAGATGTCATCAAACTCAAAGATAACAACATACAACAACTTATCATAACATTCACAAACATAACAGCCCCTAAATTCCAACTACGACGCCTTTTTGGTTTGATTTTAGTTCTTGATTTTTACAGTGTTTAAAGGGATGGGTTGAGGGATATTTTGAGAGATCGTAGATATAAGGTTTAGAGATTTTACTTACTTGTTTTGAGAGATCAAAGAATGGTGGATGATTGATTTGGACTTAGCTTTCGAAAACTTCCTCGGTTTCTTCCTTTTTCTTCTTTCTTCTTCCTCAAACTCATAGA
>JAULJZ010070162.1:0-13115 GCA_032270985.1 Heliamphora pulchella | reverse complement strand
TACCATACAGAACCTCATACGGTGCCATCCCAATACTGGACTGATAGTTGTTGTTGTATGCAAACTCTGCCAATGATGGATGATCCTCCCAAGAACCCCGAAAATCATGTACACAGGCTCTTAGCATGTCCTCCAAAATTTGAATGGTCCTCTTATATTGACTGTCAGTCTGAGGATGAAAAGCTATACTAAAAGTCAAGCTCGTTCACAAGGCCACTTGAAGACTCTGCCAAAAGCGCGATGTAAAGCGCGGGTCTTGATCAGAAACAATAGTCATAGGTACTCCATGTAGTCGGATTATCTCCTGGATGTACAATCTGCTCAATTTTTCCACCTAGTCCTTCACACGAATGGGAAGAAAATGTGCAAATTTCGTCAATCTATCCACTACAACCCAAATAGCATCATGTCCCCTCAGCGAGCGTGGAAGTCCTGATATAAAATCCATAATGACGTTCTCCCACTTCCACTCAGATACATGCAATGGCTGTAACAATCCTGCTGGTCTCTGGTGTTCCACATTCACTTGCTGACAAGTAAAGCAACGAGAAACCAATCGGATCACATCCCTCTTCATTCCCGTCCACCAGAACTGACGGCATAGATCGTGATACATCTTCGTGCCCCCAGATGCACTGCAAGACGTGAGTGATGAAACTCATGTAACACCTCAGTACGGCACGACTCTGGCACAAACAATTGCCCTAACAACCTCATACTCTGATCTGAACTCACCATCCATCCTGCTGTATCTGACCCAGTGGCAATGCGGTCCCGTATCATCTGAGCCTCCTGATCGGTCCTCTGAGCCTCTAACACGCGTACAACCTATGTGGGCTGCGAAGCAACTGAATACAAGGTTGCACCTCTCCCTGTCTTCTGGAGACACATATCAAACTCCCCAACATCTACAAGCATAATCCATTCTCGTATAGCCACAGAAGCTAACGAGTCATAAGACCTCCTACTGAGTGCATCAGCAACGACATTTGCCTTACCCAGATGGTACTGGAAATCGAAGTCATAGTCTTCCAACAACTCCATCCATCGTCGTTGGCGAAGATTCAAGTCCTTCTATGAAAATAAGTACTTTAGGCTCTTGTGATCAGAGAAGACCTCGAAACGCTCACCAAAGAGATAGTGACGCCATGTCTTCAAGGAAAAGACCACAGCTGCCAACTCTAGATCATGTGTCGGGTAGTTCCTCTCATGTGTCTACAACTGTCGGGATCCATAAGCTACAACCTTGCCTCCCTGCATTAGAACGCAACCTAAACCCTCATGTGAAGCATCGCAGTACACTGTGTAACCCAAACCTCGCTCAGGGATAATCAGCACTGGTGCACTGGTCAACCTCCTCTTCAGCTCCAGGAAAGTTGACTCACAGGACTCGTTCCACACAAACGTGACTCCCTTCCACGTCGAACGAGTCATCGGTGCTGCAAGCCTCGAGAAGTCTTTCACGGACCGTCGATAATAACCTGCAAGACCCAAAAAACTACGGATCTCAAAAACATTCTTCGATCGCTGCCAATCCGTTACTACATCAGTCTTAGACGAGTCCACTGTTACTCCATCCTTTGACACCACGTGCCCAAGGAATCTTACCTCTGTCATCCAGAACTCACACTTCTTGAACTTCGCATACAAGCGATGTTCTCTAGTAAGCTGTAGGACAACATGCAGATGCTCCTCGTGCATTTCCCTCGTGGGTGAATAAACCAGAATGTCATCTATGAGCACGACCACAAAACTGTCTAGATAAGGGTGGAAGATACAGTTCATCAAACCCATAAATGTAGCTGGAGCGTTCGTCAAACCGAACGGCATAACCAGAAACTTGTAGTGACCATAACGAGTCTGAAAGGCAGTCTTCGCTATGTCCTCGTCTCTGATTCTCAACCGATGATACCCTGACCTCAAGTCAATCTTCGAAAAGCAACGAGACCCCCTCAACTGATCAAACAGGTCGTCGATCCACAACATCGGATACCTATTTTTCACCGTCACCTGGTTCAACTTCCTGTAGTCTATACACAATCTCAATGAACCATCTTTCTTCTTCGCAAAGAGCGCTGGAGCTCCCCACGGCGACGTACTCGGGCGTACAAACCCCTTGTCAAGCAACTCCTGAAGCTGCACTTTGAGTTCTCGCAACTCAGTCGGTGCAAAGCGATAAGACGGCATAGAGATAGGAGCAGCTCCCGAAACAAGGTCAATGGAGAACTCCACATCTCGGGTCGGTGGAAACTCAAATAGATCATCAGGTAAGACATCCGGATAGTCACACAACACATGGGGTAACACCCCTCGAACCCCAACCGGCTCATCCAACCTGAGAGCAAAAAAGAGAACCCAAGTTCCCTTTAGCCCGAGCAACACCGGGCATAGGCACCAAGCCCTCATTCCGATCACCCACAAAGCAGAAGCAGTCACCCTCTGGGGTACGGATCGACACTCTCCGTTGCTCACAATCTATATAAGCACGGTAGGTAGTCAGCCAGTCCATCCCTAGGATGACATCAAACGTGCTCATGTCTAGAATAATAAAATCAAACTCTAAACAACGACCGGCGATCTCCAGCACGCAGGATCTACAAACAAGACTCATCGTCACACTCCCACTAACTGGGGTCTCTACACTCAGGGTACTACCCAACCAGTCTATTTCTAACCCTAAAGCAGATACAAATGTAGATGATATAAATGAATATGATGCTCCCGTGTCGATAAGAACAATGGCCCGTGATCTAAAGACTAGAAGAGTACCTCTGATCATGGCTGGAGCAGCAATAGCATCCGACTCGACTGGTGCCTTAGAAGCACCGGGATCAGCAAGAACATAAGCCCTGGCCTACGGCAGTCTGGTCTGCCCACCATAACCCTAAGTCGGCGGCTACCTCATCGACTGCGCTGAAGTGCCTCCTTCAGCAAACCTCGACATCTGAGCCCTAGACTGCTGCGGAGCCTGCCGTCTCTGTACAGATGGAGCAGTTGGCGCTCATGTCGTACCCTGGGCATTTCCCTCTCTAGGATAGTGTCTGCGGATATGCCCGGACTGACCACACCCAAAATAGATAGGTGGGTCTCTCGCTTGTGACTGAACTGGCACTGAACTCTGAGCTTGGCCCTTCTGCGGGCACTCAACTGAACGATGCCCCTGCTGTCCACAGCAATAACAGATCAATCCTCTCTGCTCTAGCCTTCCTGTCGACGCCACTGAAGGTGTAGGCGTGGACGACTGCAGCAGATACGACCCAGCAAAATGAGAACTAGGTCCTGATGACCTCCGGCGCTTGTTCCTATGCCCCTGAATATGCGTATCCCCACTGCCCTGCTGGCTCTTACCCTCTCTATCCTTGCGGCTGTCAGCCAACGAGTTCTCTACCCAAATAGCAACTTCCACTAGCTTGATATACACCTCCACATCCAGAGCTACAACTCTATTCTTGATAGCAGGTCGAAGTCCCCTCTCAAACATTCGAGTGTGCAACTCCTCTGTAGATACCATCTCTGGTGCGTAACGCGACAGATTCGCGAACTTGGTCTCATACTAGACCACAGACAGGTTCCCCTGAACAAGGGAGAGGAACTCCTCTCGGTGAGTATCCCTCGAAGATCTCAAGAAATAATTCTCCAAGAAGGCTCTCGTGAATGCAGCCCATGTATCATCCATAGTGGTCTTGGCGAACTTCCACCACTCTCTAGCATCTTCCCGCAATTGGAACGCCGCCAACTTTACACACAGAGCATCCTCCTCGATAACCAGCGTATCGAAGATCGTCATGGTCACTTCCAAACACTCAGTAGCCACCTTGGGGTCCTGCTCCCCACAAAAGGTCGGAGGATCTAATCGCCGAAACTCCCTCATGGCCACAGAAGCCCTTGGCTTAGGAACCCGCACACTAGCCCTAGTAGCCTCAGCCATCGCTCGCATAATGGCCAACATCTCCTGGACAACATCAGCGCCGCCAACATCAGTACCACCCACTTGTTCCTATGGGGCAGGAATGTTCTCTTCCTCCGGAACCTGAGCATAGGCACGTCCTCGGCCACTGTCTCGGCCCCATCCCCGCACTCCCTGCGTGGACATAATTCTATAGGAAGCAATATAACATGATAAGCTTTCCTACAACATGCTACTACAAAACATAAACACATAATCATGCTATCACATAGCCTCTTCAAATCATCTAAACATGTCTCACATACCGAGGAGAACTAACAAGACAGACTCGTCAATTTGGAAAACCTATTCAGATTCTCTGCTAGAAAACACGTCGGCCAAACAAGTTTCTAACTTGGCTTCCAAACTTGTTATTCCAAATGCCCTGAGGCAAGACTCATCAATACTGAGATTTAACCTCCATACCCACATATACACAACTCTCATGCTCAGAAGGCTATTAACATGTTATAAATCAACGTTTAAACACAAGCAAATAAGCATACACAATCAACCTCGCCAGGTGATAAACCCCTTTTTCCATGGCTCTTAGGTATTCAAACCCAGAGCTCTGATACCAAGTTGCCACGCCCCAAAACCTGAGGTCACGTGAAAATCTACCAAACATCTGTTTTATATGAAAAATATAGGTTTTCATACATTGAAATCCGTCTGTTGAAACCAATGGAATACCCAACAAAGTATAACTCTCATATATAAACGACATACAGCTTCAAATGCATACAGTATATCGCCTTATGAAGTACAAAACCTGCTTTCAGGAACAGGCATACCAAAAAGAAAAACTATGAAAGTCTTCCACCACCGCGGGCACCACCAAAGCTACTCCTCATCCACAGCATCACCTAAAAATGGTTTTACAGAAAATTCCCACCCGTGAGCCGAAGCCAAATAGAAACAGATAATAAGCTGTAAAGCAGGAAAATATGCAACCATATAAGTGGGAGCTAAACTCAACCACAACCCAAAAAGATTTTACACAAATCCCAAGTTTTCCCATCAGACTACACAAGTCTCCCAAAACGGTTTTATTAACATAAAACCCTATTTTTGTCCTTCAAATCATGCGATGAAAAAATTACAAATAACTAACTATAGTTAAGGAAAAACAATAATCAAAATATTGTTCCCTCACGGAATATACCATTGTGGAAAAAGAAGAAGAATATGATCCTATGTACCGACTTCGTTACACGACAGGAGCAACAACGATAGACTCCTGTCCAGTATCTAATCCCCATACATCATGGGACCGGTTAGATACCCACAGGTTCTATACGGAGCACCACAACGCAAAGCTCAATTGACGGGCCCAAACCCAGAGGGTACAGAGCACCCAACCACTCAATTTACGGGGACTAACCAGAAGGTATAGAGCATCTACGCTGGGCACGTTTTCGGACTTACACCGAGGGTAACTCGCGCCAAGTACACATCATCCCGGTACATCTAGATAATCTTCTAAAAATCGTACCACAGCTCAACTACGAAACACATTTCTCAAATATATATTGTATATGCATATACAGATCCATCCATCAACATGAAGATTAAGATCCATCCATCAACATGGATATCAACAAACATTTCATAATGTTTTCCCCAAAAGAAGTTATACAACGCATGATTAAGCAAGAGATCTAATCCATGAAACTATGGAGATCAAACCAAAACATGTAAAAACATATATTTCATCAAAACATTTTAGAAATTGAGCCTCAACCCCAAGGGTTAGCTCTAAACCTCTAGAAACACGTTTTTCATCAAAGGCCTCTCCTTTTTTTTCAAAAGAAACCCAATCTTTTTTTCCAAAGGAACCACCAAAAAGCCAAGGCAAACAGCCACCATTTCAGTCGACTGGACTCCTCCTTAGTCGACTGAAAAACATTCTGGAAAAACACCATTTTCGAACAGAAAACATTTCAGTCGACTGACCCCTCGAGTCCAGTCGACTGAACCTCCCAACTCAAGATCTAGTCGACTGAACTCATGGGTCCAGTTGACTGAACTTGCCCAGAAAATATTTTTAGCTACGATTTTGACCTCCAATCCTCAAACCAAGCTTCAAAAACAACCATTTTGATACCTAAAGGCATAACCGAGCCCAAGGCTATCAGAACACCTCGCAAGAAACACCCAACAACGAATTTCATCCAACCAAAATGCCGAAAAATAGTTTTAACCCAAAACTGGATCTAGAACATAAAATCACATTTCATGCATTTTTAAACGGTGAAACAGCATAAGATTACATATAGTACCCTTATACAGCAGTAGAATCTGAGATCCTACCTCGTTGGGTCAAAAATCCGATGCCTCGATCTACGAGCAAATCCGAGCTTCGTCAAAATCAAATTCTGTCTGGATGGATGCATAGACCACGAAACCAATAGTAAGGATCGGCTGTTGGTTTAACAAAAACCGAGCCCCGGGCCCCCGAGAAGTTAGAGAGAAGGTAGAGACAAAATAGAGAAAACTTAAGAGTTAAGTTTTGAAAATATCCTTTGAAAATATCTAACTCCAGATATTTATAGACATCCAAAATATCTTTTTTTTTGAATTTTTAAAATTCACATCGTAACTCCCCGCGGCCCCCGGGACCAACCCCGGATGCTTAAGTTAACCAGAACATGCATCAAAACTCATATAGGCATATCAAAGAGAAATGCTAAAAAGGCGTCAAAACACCAAACATGCATATATATCAAAAATCAAACGGTACAGAGTCTCACAACTTATCTCTTAAAAGAATTAAAACACTTAAGTATTCTTGCATGAGAATATTTTGTGTTAAACTCAATTGAAAATGAGTCAAACACTTTTAAGGTAGAATATACTTGAATCACATCAAGGGTGTCAAACCATTTGTTCAACCCCTTTGAACAAATGGTTTGACACCCTAACAGTTTCATGAAGTTATCTTTCAGGTATCAAAGTTAGTATCAACACAAATAAGTTTTGTGTCAACACAAAAGAGCCGTAGCTCTCAGGACTTAAAATGAATCGACATAAATAAGTTTTGTGTTGACACAAAAGTGTTCCTCACTTTTGGTATCCAAAATTTTGGGTCAACACAAATTGAAATCGTGTCGACACAAAAGAACCGAGACCACCTGCAGCATTTGAGGTGTTGACATCAATTGAAGATGAGTCAACACAAAAGTCTCAAGGTTGCCTGAGGAATTTGTGGTGTCGACACCAGGGACCTCAAGTGTCGACACAAAGATACCGAGGCTTTCTGCAGAATTTAATGTCGACACCAAAGAAGACATGAGTTGACACAAAGTGCCTCCTCCCCGATTCTGAAGTGCATTTGAGTCGACACTAACTGAAGATGAGTCGACATAAAAGTATCGAGACTTCCTACAAAAAATAGTATCGACACCAAAGGAAAGTTGAGTCGACACAAAGTGCCTCCTTCGGATGCTAAAATTTCAAACGAGTCGACACCAGATTCAAATGTGTCGACACCATGATGTTGGTAAGGTAGAGTGCAGAAATTGTGTCGACCCCTCAGCAAATTTGTGTCGACCCCACTACTAAGGGATCTTGCCCAAGACAGTTTGTGTTGACACCAAAGATAGTTGTGTCGACACCGGCGACAAAAATTCAAATTCGCGACAGATCTCAACGGTTGAATTTTTGACATTTATTGCTCCCACCTACCTCCAATGGTCATGAATGCACAAGAGCTTGTATAAGGAGTAATTTCTCAGCATTTACTCCAACTGGAGACATACATTTATTGTTCTAATGCTTGAATCAAACTCAGAATTCTCAAGCCCTCATTTATTGCTGAATCTCCAACTCTTGTTCCTCATCTCTCTTTACTTTCTCATTTATTGTAAATTATTTCTGTAAAGAGAGTGAGTGTTTCTCATTTATACACTTCATTTATTGTAATCTAGGGTGAGTCACCCTTTATCCTTTGAGTGAGTGAGTAAATCTTATCAAAGAAGAGTTCAAGAGAGATTAGAAGAAAATAAGGGTTTGTTTTCATAGAATCTTCTTAAAACTATTTTAGGCTTATGAATGTGCCCGTAAATATTCGGTTTACTCAAGCAAAATCTTGAAGTTGTAAAGGCTTGGAATGCGCCCGTGATGCATTCTAGATAGTGAAAATACTCAAGAGAGAACTTGAGAAGTGGACGTAGGTTTGGAAGAAGCCGAACCACTATAAATATTTGGTGTTTGGTTCAATCTCTCTATCCCTAACCTCTTTAATATTTGCATTGCTTTAATCTTTGATTAAATTGCTATATTTATGTGTTTTATTAAAAGGTTCTCGAAAAGGTTTTAAAATTGTTATTTATTTTTTAAAGACCCAATCACTACTACATTAATGTTAAAAAATCACTTGAAAAATTAAAAAGAACTCACTTTTATAAAAAGTGTGATAACAAATATAAGCAAATTTTTAATCTCACTTTACAAAATAAAGTGAGATTATATATATTTTTTATCTCATTTATTAAAAAAAGTAATAATAAATTAAATTTTTATGCACACTTTTTGCTTGTAAATGCAATTAAAAATTAACTAAAACAAAAATTAAACTTTTCAACTCTATCCACAGAAGAATGAAAGGGGCTCCAGAATTTCTCATATAAACATTTCGGAATTGTTCCAAAAAACACAAATTTCTTCCCTGCTCGTATCGAAACCCTCGATTTCACCTTCCATCTCTCTCTCTCTCTCTCTCTCTCTCTCTCTCTCTATATATATATATATATATATATATATGTTTTTCTATGAACACATTTTATACTTAATTTTCTTAAAGCTTGAATCTGGATATGATGAAATTGGTTTTCTTTAACTGGATCTTTTGATTTTGTTGGGTTTGAGTATCTGAACGATCTGAACCTCTCTTTCTCGATATTAGATTGGTTACATCTATTTTTCTTGATTTTTTCTCAACCGCCAAATAGAACTACTCGGTATTGTTTTATAGGTAACTGTGATGGATTTGCATTGGTGTCTAGTGATCGTTGGTTAAATTTAGTTGATAGATTTTATCTGTTATTAGGGTTTTAACTGTATCCATTCTATGTGGGTAAGTTTGTTTAATTAAAGACAGAACCCACCCTCCACTACCCCCCCCCAAAAAAAAGAACACAAAACAAAAAAATTCTTTTAATTTTCATACAATTGAGATTCTTGAATTGTAGCAAACTTCTGAACAGACTTGTTACTTGGCCTAACGCATGTAGAAATGTTAGGATTAAAATGATAATGTTCACGGTTAGTGGAAGCACTATGAACTCAAAGTGAAGGATTCTAAGACCCTTCTCTTTGGTGAGAAGGAAGTCATTGTTTTTGGTGCCATGTATGAATTCCATTGATATTACAAGATGTATATGTCTGAGTATATAAATTTATGTACATTTAGATTAGTAAGACGTCGAGTATATTTTGTTGATGGATTGTTAGGAAACCAGAGGAGATCCCATGGGCTGAGACTGGAGCTGAATACATTGTGGAGTCTATTGGTGTCTTTACTGATAAAGACAAGGTTGCTGCCCACTTGAAGGTTTTCTTATTTGTGTACGTACTGCATACCTGTAATAGACACACATTTATGTATATATTACATAAAGATTATAGTTACTTTTGTTATTGGATTTGGCAGTGGCTTATTTGCTCATAGTTCTTTTGGGTTCGCAAGCTCTTTTAAATTCTCATGAGGGCTTGCTATATTATCTGTTTCTGAAGGCTGATTCCATAGAATATTAGATGTAGAAAAGTACTTATTTTATTGCCAAGAAATAAAAATTGTGTCCATAATATGCAATCAAATAACACCTATAATCTTGTTAATGTGCACACAAGTCAGACACTACCAAGTATGTCCACATTGCTTGCAATCATCTGTATGATTGTGTCATGTGCTATTACCTATTTCACTAGTCATTCAGCTCAGTGACATGTTTTTTTTTTCATTAAGTTGCAATTTAATTAAAGTAAGGTTTTGAAAATTTTGGCCATAATTATTTTGTATGTGAAACTATGATTTATTTGTGTAGTATCCTATAGATCATCAGGCAATTTGCTAAGCATATTGGTTCTAGTGGTGTGTGTTTCTCATCAATGTATCTATAAACTATTTAGGTTGCTCCCATCAAAACATTTTGGATTCTCTTTGTTGGGGATCAATCTAGACTCTGATGGTCCATTTGGATTTTGTAAAGATCATCATTGATGAAATTGTTAATCATTCAGTTGTGGTAATTGAGTTGGCATTTTTTATCCTCAGAGTGGTGCAAAGAAGGTTATCATTTCATCCTCAGCTGTGCCAATTGTTAATCATTCAGCTATGCAATTGTTTAACTTGTATGTTATTCTTTTATCACTTTCCTTTTGATTTTTATTTGGCATATTTTTAGTCTTATTCCATAAACAAAGTAAAACTGTAACATAAGTACCGTGCACCTACGTTATGTAGTACTGTACTTTCAAGGGTATTGGAGTTTATATCAAGTATAAGATATTATTTGTTCTGATTCGGTAAATAGTTCTAACCATAAAGTTCATTAACAAACATGAAACTAAGCTTATGTCAAACATATATAACTAATTAGTGTTGAGGCCTTTGGGATCTGACTGGTGCTGCTAAGGCTTGAGATGTTTTTGCTATAGCTTTGGTTTCTTGCTTTGCTGATGTGCTTGTTTACCATGAAGTGCTGATATGTTGATGTGTCATTTGTTGTAGCGCCCCTGACCCGTTTCAATATAGTTTTAATATATTTTTGGAAACCAACCCAAATGAAAACCTTCTTTAAACAATTGAATTTTCATACATATCCAATTTCAAATAAATGCTTGTGATTGTCTAAGGGTTTATTTACAATCACAATATCAATATACTCATCCACTCAAATTTACATACAAACATGATACAAATACAAAGAGATATAAAATTATTCTTCTGACTTCTAGCCTTTCCCATAATGCAATCTTGGCCCTGGTATCGCTCTTGATCCTTGAAACCTGAAATGGTTTAGTAGACGTACGTGAGCTGAAACTCGTAGGATAAGATTAACTCAAATGTGATGCATGATTTGTGAGGTGTAATGGGTGCACACAAATTTAATCAAAATCTTGTCATTTATCCTCAAAATAACTTCACATTGCACAACCGAGCTTTTGTAAAAAGATTATTACCTCATACTTCCTAATTTCCATGAAATTAACCATTACACCATTTTCAATTGGTCCAACTCATTTTTCATTCACCATTAACCCAACTTCTTGCCCTTTCCAATTGTCCCATTACACATTACAATTTTATTATATTTCTAAGTTAAGGTTTTACCAACCCAATTATGTATAACACACGCATATACCCACGCTTTGCCAACACATTTCATATTTTACCAATTCATGGCTCAAACTATAGGCACCAGCGCCGAACGAGCGTATAGACTCCCGTAACGTTACCCTCAGTCCGGCCACACAGGCTCCACGAGGTAACGGAATGTACTATACCCCGACACGACTCGTCTATTCCCAGTTGTTAATTGGCGGGCAGAGATCCCAAATCCGTCCTTTCCCGATTGCTAGCCGGCAGGCAGAGAACCCAATATGCGCAGTTTTTCGGACTTTCACCGAGAAGCAACTCGTGCCCAACCTTAAATAATTCAGAAACCGGTCATTTTTAACATATCACGACACAACACACACACGTGAGTCCAGCCCAATTGGTTCCTCTCACCAACCCATTTCATTACACAATTCCATTATCCACATTTCTATTATTTTAGGGCTCATACCCAGATTAAGCATTTATGTGGTTTCAAATTCATAAATTTATCGATTTTACCCAACAAAATTCATAATTTTGGCTTAACATCAACATGTGTCACATAATGTTATGGAATAAGTTTACAATATATTATGACAACCTTCAATCTAACCAATGCTCATTTCAAATTTGATATGCCGGTTCTTTAAACCCAAACCCCAATTCTCATTTATCAACAACATAGAATGTCAACGCGTAAATAACTCAAACATGACCATGCCATTTGAACAAAATGGAATGCACCAAATATAGATAGCTTTGTATATGTTCACAACTCAGATTTCTTTTTCGAAGGCTTAGTAATGCTAGAAGATGACCATGTCATATCACCATATTCAGATACCCACTCTTGTTCTTGAAAACCTTGGTTGTATTTTGAAAACCCACTCTATAGCAAAACCCCAACCAATTGATACAATACAAGTATCCCAACCCAAGTATGATGAAATAGGTATCCATAGCCCAATGGATAAGAAATTCAATAAAAAAGGGTCCAATATTGGTGAAAATATCCTTTTTCAAAATATTTGGCCAAAAACGGGTGGAAAGTGGTTAAGAAAATTTGACATATCCTCCCTATTTTAATCATAATTTTTTCTACAAAATGAATTTTCTTGTGAGAGCAGTCTTGTTGGAAAGAGGACTTCTGGGGCTTCGATTTTAGTACAACAATAACTCTATTCGGAGTCCGGATATGGGAGATATGATCAAAATAAATTGGCCATGTGCAGTCAGTCCGCTCGAGCGGACGTCGGGCGCTCGAGCGCCCAACTCTCTGCCAGTTGGTTGCTCGAGCGGATAGGGATCCGCTCGAGCGCGCTGGTGTCCGAGACAAATCCAAATTTTTCCCTGTTTTGAGTTTCTAGCCTCCATACCCTTAAACCTTCATCAAACATGTCTCAATTCTCAATTTCAACTCCAAAACATTAGATTCAAGTCTCATAAACTCTTTTATACAACAAATTTGAACAAATCATGGTTAATCTTTTCTCAAAAACTCAATTCTTTATGAAAATTCATTCCAACTCACACATTACTCTATTAAACCTTCAAATCATGCATAAAACCTACTATAATTTACTCATATAACAAATTATCAACTCAAATTAACACAAACATGTGAGAGAATCTAGATCCTACCTCGGATTTGCTCAAAAGCCTAATATCTCACCTGTTCTTCCCACCTAGGGTTTGGAGGTTGAAAGATCTTGCTTCTAGAGTACTTTATCTTGCATTTTCTTAGTCCAAAGCTTGATTTCTACCCTTGCTTGCTCCCAATCTAGTTTCAAATCTTCAATTTTGAAAGGTAGGAGGTTAGGGTTTTATGTGGATTTGGGTCTCTCT
>JAULJZ010070151.1:0-13115 GCA_032270985.1 Heliamphora pulchella | reverse complement strand
TATTCTTCGATTCCTTTTGCCTTTCTAAGGACCTTCTCCATCCGGTCAATTTTCTCGACTAATGCAGACTCTTTGGATTGAGCGGTATTTTCTTCCTCAACTATCACCTGTCGAGGATTCCGCGGTGATGGTGAAACGACTTGTGGTCCATCAGAGACTTGATTGTCATCCAAAAAGTCCTCGCTATTCTCATTCGCGTCATTTGGTTGCCCATTTATGACGGGGATACGGGCCTGGATCGCCCGGATCTGTGCTTGGCACTGCACTTGGGTCTGGGTCTGTTGTTCTACAGCCAGCTGTATCTTAGTAATAGCCCTCATTAGGGTTGTCAGATTAACTTTGCTCTATGCCATATCTGTTGATTCGAAAACTCTGCGAAGTCTGCCTGATTCTGATCTTACCCAAACTCGTGTTGACTTTACTCTCCCCGAATCAATGGTAACCCACAGAGAAACCTGAATCCCATAAACAGAATAACCAGTTTCAGACATTTTTTGAAAGAGTTCAGACAACAAACAGTAAATATCCCAGATACCCAAAACAGCTAAAACTAAAATAATGCCCCTGTCGGGCCCATACCACCAGCATAACAACTGAACATCTGAAGACCCCAGATGAGGACCAAATGGGATAGATCAACTAAGCTCTAGATGAAAGGTTTTATCTTAAGTGGATGGCATTCCGACGAGAAGACTATTCTAATCCTCAAGAGACTGGTTCGACCTATGGGGAAAATCGGTAGCATAACAGTAGAAAAATAATACTTTTCTCACGCAGGTCGAAAGAAAGGGGGGTTGAAGAAAGCAAGCCTGGACTAAAGAAAATGGGATATAGAGTTAGCAACCTGAGTAGAACCCAAAAAGGGAGAAATAATCTTAAAGGTCCAAACGAAACATCGGCATGACCCCGGGAAGAAGCCTAATACATCAACAAAGAAGAACTGCCAATTCGAGAAGAACCTAGAGAAGCGAGAGATTTTCCTAGGGGTGTTAGAACGAAACATGGGCATGATGGCGTGAGAAAAACTGATCAGGGTGAAGGACGAAACCCGGGTAAGAACTCGAAGGTGAAAAACTGATCTAGTCAAAGGATAACAGAAAATTTGAGTCGAACCCGGGGAAAGAACTAGTCTAATCCGAACAAACGATCCTAATAATATACAATCAAAACATACAATAAAGAAAAACACATAATCCTACTAGGGTTAGCAGCGCCTAATTGGGGAGTTCTAAATTCACTATATGCAAAAGGCCGGCTTTGATCAATTTAAACATGGTACCTTCTGAGTAGAGTCGGGTATATACCTCCCATGTCTGGAGTGGTGCAAGACTGGTCGAACAGTATGCCCGAACTATTTTACTGTACCTATGGTAGCGTACAGTCAGTAAGGGTTGCCCGTCTTCCCAATAATCCCTGAAACGGGTTAACGTTCAGGGCATCAGGTCGACCAGGCAAGGGGGGTTTGAGGAACAATGCACATGAATGCGAGAATGCAAATGAGAAATTTTATTAAGAACCAATGATGTTTTCAAGTTTAGCCTCTTATTTGATATTGAAAATCAGTCCCTAATGGAGTTGCCAGAAAATACTATGGCGTTGGGATTTAGGGGTCAAAAATAAAAAAATTCAAAAGATGTCTAGAAAATATTTTAACACCTTGAAAGCCACATTTTGAAAACTCTTTTTGTTGAAAATAGAGTCACCACTTAGTTTTTTGAGAAAAACTAAGAAAAACAAAAATAGCTTACTGATCTTGAAAACGTTAACCAGAGAAAAGGGTTTGGGGGATAAGGTACGAATCGAGGAAGGTGTTAGGCACCCCGTTCACCCAACCATAAGGTTGTCCTCTACTAATTATCATTGGTTCTTTAATAAAATTTCTCAAATGCATACAAAATAAAGAAAATAGGGGCAAAGAGAGAACATTTAAAATCAAGTATAGAAAATATATAAAATATGTACATAACACTCCAAAATAAATAAGTGTCAAAAGAAAAATCCTAAATCCTTTGGCATACAACTTCTAACTAAAAGGATACATGGAACACATTCACATATGATTTCAAAAAAAAAAAAAGCTAACATCATGATTTGCCTAAAAGAACAAAATATACTAAAATATGCTTAAATTACCTAAACATGAATTTGCAACAAAAATAAGTTAAACTATTCTAAATATGCATTTAAAGAAAATAACAAAAACATGTATAAACATACATTAGATAAGCATTTAATACTAAATGTAAAGATGTATGAAAATTCTATATTAAAAGAAAACTTACAAATAAAGAAAATAAGAGTTATATGAAAAAGAGAAATTACTTTTAAAGGTGAAAACTAGCTTAAATGAGTTTTTATAATTTTTGGGTTTAATAAAGAGAAAGAAAGATAGGATGAGATAAAATGTTATGAAAAGATAATAAAACCTTAAAAGAAAGAAAATGGAGTTTTAAAAGAAAAATAGGTACTAACATTAAAGAAAAGGAATACTAAAGTTAGTAAAGAGAAGATTAAAAGAAAAAAAAAGGACATTACAAAGGAATTTAAAGCTAGTGATAAAAGAGAAGAAAAAGAAAATAAAATGTTAGCAAAAGAAACTACATTAATCATTAAAAGAAAAGAAAAAAAATAAAAAATAAGAATTAGAAAGAAAAGAAAATAAAATGGAGTATTAAACTAGTGTTACAAGAAAATGAAATAAAATGCTATTAGAAGGAAAATTAAACTAACTATAGGAAAAGAAAAGAAAATGAATGCTAGAATATTAAATTAGCATAAAAGAGAAGAAATGAGAAGAAATGAAATGCTAGAATTAAATGAGTATAACATTGATGATTATAACCATTTTTAATGTAAGTGCTTTGAATTATAACAATATCGACATTGTTTTGTCGTATCGTTTAATTATATTAGTACTAATTTGATGCATATATTAAAGAAGACAAGAATGTGCTTAGTGTGAATTAAGCAACGGATTAAAAGATTAAATTAAATGAAAGCAATTAAATAAGAACAAGATAAACTATGTAAACAAGGAGTATTTGAGCTGAAATTAAATGTAACCCGATCATCCCAAGAGAGAGAATAGGGCTAGAAGGACCGGGGATCTAAATAAGGTACTTGAATTGTAGAATCCTCAAGTCAAGAATGTCCTCCAATGGGCCAATCCTCGGGTGGGGATCCAAGCAAGACTTCTTCGTCGGTTGGAGGTTCGGCAGGGTTTCGGCGTCGGGGCTCAGGATCGCTCAGTATATCGGCAAAGTCTCTCTTACTTAAAATTCGTACTGAAAACGTACGCTGGGGTACGGTATTTATAGGAATTTTCAACCAATGAGATGTTGCCATGTTTTGGGACACGCCAGGCCATTGGCGGTCGCCATAATCAACGATGACGGTCGCCATATTTTTGAAAGGTTTCGCCATGTTCTATAGCGGTCGCTACAATGGAAGTTGGCGATCGCCATGATGAAAGGTGGCGGCCGACACTTTGGGCTAGGGTTTCTGTAGAGTTATGTGGCGGGCGCCATGAAGAGAGTTAGCGGTCGCCTTACTTGGGCAACAAGTTTCGATGATTCGTCAAAATTTCATTGGTTCGAAGGTTTCGGGTTCAAATACCAAGCTTGGATCACTTCTCGAAGATTGTATCGAGGTACTATTCCACATGTTTTCATCATCGGATTCGCCTAAGAATAGGCGGGGTCAAATTGGGGTGTCTACACCCATTACCTCGTCGTAGTGAGAGAATTATCAGGACATATGTAAATCATGCATAAGGTTTATATTCTGCACAATGTGGTATGCTAGTACACAGACACAGGTAGTGCCTCATCGTAGTGGAAGGGTTGTTCATCAACTTGATCGGTATATGTTCTTGGAAGAGTCTTTTCACAAAATCTTGACAGAACTTGATACCAAACCCTATAACTACAATGAAACACTTTAGGAAGAAAATGCAAATTTTTGACAAAAGGCTATGAATTTAGAGATGGAATCTATATATTCTAATCAGGTTTGGGAACTTATATAACCACCCAAAGGGATAAAACCTATTAGATGCAAGTGGATCTACAATTGAAAAAGTGGAGCAGACGGGAAGTTTGACACTTTCAAAGCTAGACTTGTTGCAAAAGGGTTCACTCAGAAAGAATGGATTGATTATGAGAAAACCTTTTCGTTGGTAGCCATGCATAAATTTATCCAGATTCTCTTATCCATTGCTGCTCATTTTGATTACGAAATTTTACAAATGGATGTCAAGACAGCTTTCCTTAACGGAAGTCTTGATGAGTGTATCTATATGGTACAATCAGATGGTTTTATAGCAAGGGGCCAAGAGCACATTTTGTGATCTTATATGGGTCTATCATACTATGGGAAAAATATGGTTATCTGGGCAGTTTGATATGAAGAATTTGGGAGAAGCCAGTTACATCCTTAGGATCAAGCTTGTGCGAGATCAAAAACGAAGGATGTTGGACTTATCACAATCGATGATATCTTTGCTCGTTTTAGCATGCAGGATTCTAAGAAATGATTTCTCCCTTTTAGGCATGGAATCACTTTATCAAATGATCAGTGTCCTAAGACACTTAATGAGATAGAGAAGATGAAGGCGGTTCCTTATGCTTTAGCAATAGGAAGCCTAATGGATGCTATGCTTGGCACTAGACCCGACATCTTCTTTGCCATTGGTATGGTTAGCAGATATCAGTCTAACCTAGGGCAAGAGCATTGGACTGCGGTAAAGAATATAATCAAGTACCTAAAAAGGACTAAGGATTATATGTTGGTTTATCGGGCAGATAGTCTAATACCTTTAGGGTACATATCCTTAGATTTCTAGTCAGACAGAAATTTCTGTAAGGATACCTCTGGATATGTGTCTACCTTAAGTAGTGGAGCTATTAGTTGGAGGAGTATTGAGAAGTCCTGCATTGCTGATTCCACCACGGAGGCCGAGTACGTGGCAGCTTCTGAAGCAGCCAAGGAGGCCATTTGGCTGAGGAACTTCATGTTGGGTCTAGAAGTGGTCCCTTCAATTCAATCGACTATTACACTTTATTGTGATAATAGCAGAATAGTTGTAAACTCGAAGGACCCAAGAGTCCCCAAGAAAAGAAAGCACATTGAGCATATGTATCACCTGATACGAGAAATTATATAGAGAGGTGATATTGTTGTGACCAAGATTGCATAAGGAGATAACCTTGCAGATCCTTTTACAATGAGGTTACCAGCTAAGACTTTTGATAGTCATGTAGAGGGCATGAGAGTCAGATGATTGGAAGCAGGATTTTGAGTATAAGTGGGAGATTGTTAGGGTTGCATACTGAAAATTATTTTTTTCGTTTAGTATTTAATTTTATTTTTTAAAAAATTAATTTTTTATTTTATGAAAATCTTAATGAGCAATGTATGCAATATCATTTGTTTAATGTTATGCATGGATGTGATTTATTCTATACAATATTCAATCTGGTGTGTAGAGTACGGCTTGCACACAGAAGATTAGATTTTTAAATTCTTGTAGATTATAAGTATTTGTTTACTGTTTAGATGGAAATGGACGGTACGATTGTAGCATGGAGTTTTAGAGGCCTATCTTAGTTATGGAGAACAGATAATAGCATCGTCTATTGTTTCAACTCTCTGCGTTGGTACACTTTGTGTGTATTGAACGAGACACATTGGGGTAATTAATTTTATACTGATTATATAAATTAATTCATACCTCAAGATTATTATGAGAGTGCTTATGCTCTTAATCTTGAAATAATTATTGATTTACGTATATTTAATATTAATTATTTTGATTCATTAGAGGGTGCGATCTTATATGGGTCTATATTCCCGGTGAGTTGGATAGCGATATTATTTATATGATAAATATTAATTATTGACAGAATCCATATCTCGAATGATCGGAATTGACGATACTCTTTAAAGAAGCTCATAAATTTTGACCGGGTCAAACTCTACAGGTGGATTTGATTATTCGACGGTCAGATAAGTTAAGCGAAAATATTTAAAAAATTTAAAGATGCTGATTAAATTTAATTATTAGTAATTAAATTTAATTGGCGGGTATCATGAATCTTAACGTGGGGAGATGAGTTAAGTATTTAATAACAGTAGCTCAATACAAAATGGTCTTCAGATTATGGCTTACAGTGCAATTATAATTCTTTAGTGGTGTAACTTGTAATTTAGTGTTTTATGAAAATTATAGAAATCGCTATAAGGTTTTCATAATTACAGATACTGCTGAAAAATTTGCTTAATTGCAAAAATAGCTAGATACGTATCTGGGTTACCCTAGAAGTCTTCGTCATAATTACTCTGTAGGTCCCTGCTATAACCTTATAAATATGCGGGTAGGCTAAACCAAATTCATAATTTGTCATTAAGACTAAAGCTGACTAAGTTCTACTGGTACGAGTTCTCAAAAGATCGTAGCCAATACTATGTTTGGGAATCGCATAAGGGAATACAATAGAAGGTCAGATGGGAGCTTCAACTCGAAATTGAAAAGTTTGTAGTTGGAGAATTGACCTAAAAAAATATTCTTCCAAATTAACTGTGGTTGCATGGATTTTAATTTTGATCGTTCGACTTCAAAAGTTTTATCTGGAGCCTGTTTCGGCGTTTGTCCGTCCAGTTAATTTTTATCAAAAATTGTTTATAAAAATAATAATCTTGGTAGTTGTGCCTCCAACAAGTGGATTACTCATGCCTTCCTGTTGTATATGTTTGGTTGCTCCTTGTTTTCGAACAAGGAGAATACTGTGCATCTTCACTACCTTGGTGCCCTCTTCCGCCTTAACCGGGTGCCCACATACGATTGGGGAGGCGCCGCTCTTGCCACACTATACGGCTCGATGAGGGCCTTGACCCGATTTCGACAAGAGTTCATCATAGGGGGACACTGGAGGGTCTGGGAGGTATACTTTTGTTTTGTGCACTTTCCATTCATCTTTTTCATATTTCGCTATCTGTTCTTCTGCTGACACATTCTCTTTACAGCTATGGACTTATGAGTTTCTCGGGCTACAGGTCTCAGCGAACACTTCTGTTGATCCTCTAATTATCCCCTGCGCTGTTATGTGGGCCCACAGCTTGAAGAGGAGAAAAAGCGAAGGGAAGAACTTGGATCGATTCTAGGCATCCTTGGACCACCTGACTTCCGACCAGGTATCATTTCTTGCTCTATTCTCAACTTATTGCTTACTGCTTTATATAACCACTGATCACTGCTTACTGTGCTGTACACTGTTCACTGCACTTATCACTGTATTGTTCACTATTTACTGATCACTGTATTGATTACTGAATTTCTATAGGTTCACTGGGATGTTTGGCGAGGGTAGAGGGTCGAGCTAGTGAGGACTTGATGCGTAGTCGCGATGCTTATTCGATGCGGATCCTGCTGGAGGAACCTTTCTATCGAGAATACTACTTGGTAGAGAGGGTGGTGGTCCACCTGTCCATAGGCCTTGATCATTTTAGGATCTCGACTGCTCCTCCAGTTCGTATGCACCGGACAGACCATCTTAGTAGAGTTGACATGTTGCTCGAGATGATGGGGACCCACGCTTTAGAACTACTAGGACCCAAGGGAGATTACACAGCATGGCACAGGCACATCTATTAGGGCCATTGGGTCCTGGACTGGCTCTACCTGCTAGACGAAGGATGGAACGAGCGTCGACGGCTATTCCTGATGTTGGAGCCCAGGCTGCTGCTGCTACTGCTACTGCTGCTGCTGGAGATGTTGGTGGAGTAGCTTCTGTTGGTGGAGCTGATGCAGGAGCTGTTGCTGCTGGAGAGGTGATAAGCCCCGAGATCCCGTGGGATTTTCACACCGTGGTCTATGGCTACCTCTTCCCTCTTTTGGTCCTGATTCTGTCGGTGTTAGAGTTTAGAGCCGAGGTTGGCTAGGTTTGTCGTTTGTTCTTCCTCCTTTCTTTCAGTTACTTTCATACTTGTCTAGTTTTCTTAAACTACCACTTTTTCTTCACAGATTAATCAGGCATGGCTGGATCGCAATATGCTAATGGTTACGGGTCTGAGGGGACTAATTTTTCAGCAAGATGCCACCGTAGAAGTAGCTGGTATTGCTTTTTTCCAAATAGCCATAATGAGTATCTTTTGACCTTTCGACTTCTTTTCCCTTTTTTGTACTCTGCTCTGATCCTTATCTCCTTTTAATAGCTGTCGACACTAGCCATCGATATAGTATAGCCGCAAGTTCTAGTACAGCTGCAGGTTTCAATCTAGCCTCATGTTCCGATTTGGGCTCCAGCTCGAGGTCGCTGGTCCCGTGCCTCTTCTTTTAGAGCTCGCTCCAGAGGGTCTGTTTCTTCTAGCAGGAGCTGTTCCCATGTCATGTCTTCTTCTTCAGAGCGCGGTGATGATAGAAATCACCTGTTCATGGATGTTAGTTCAGACGTTGTTGAGCATTCTTCTCGCCGAGTCCGTCAGAGACATTGAGAGAGAGAGATTTTTCCCCCCTTTTTGTCTGTACTTATTTCACAGTTCTTGCTACATTCTAATACATTAGTTTGTGAGCCCGTGTGCCATAAATTTGCTGGTTATTGGGCTTGGGTACCCCTGTCTCACATACATTTGACATATTTGGGCCTTTGTGCCATTTTCCTTTTCTATATATACACTGTTTGCATGGTTTACATTTTATTTACTGCTGTTGAAACTGTCTTTATCATATTGCGTAACGTATTCTCTCAAATTACAAATCAAACTGAGTGTTAACACTTTATTTACAATTAAAATAAAATAGGGGCCCCAAAATACAGAAAATGTAGAAAGAGTGCCAAAAAGGTGTGCCCGCCACCTTGTGATATGGCAGTCACCAGCTTACAAAGTGGCAGTCGCCAGGTGGTGAAAGTGGCGGCCTGTACTGAACTTGGCGGTTCGTATTTCTGACATGGCGGTCGCTGAAATTTTTATACTTTTTCGAGGCTTTTGTTGACTAGCCTCCTTATGCTCTATAAATATGGACCCACCCTTCTCATTTTTTGTCACTTTCACCATGATGGTTTCCTTTCATAGGCCGCTTTCTTCATGGATAGATGAGTTTTTTCATGTTAAACGTATAAACTTTGCATCGTTTGGTATTAACTCCATATTCTCCCTGATGATTGTTAAGATAAACGAACCACTCCTACAAGCTGGTACATAGCTGTGGGACCCACAATCTCATGTCTTTCGCTTTGGCCATGAAGAACTATGCCCCACTATAGAGGAGTTCATTGCCATTTTGGATTTGACCCCAAGGAACTCTGTAGTTGTGCTAACTTTTCTTCTCTCTAATCGACAACAAATAATACAATTCTGTGGCTTTTCGAAGATGAAGGCTTCCCTTTTAACATCTGATGACTGCCTCGATATTCCGTGGATTATTAAGAGGTTTCATCCTACCGATGACCTCAGCGACCTCGGTCTTCAACTAGGATGCCGCTATGCTTTGTGTTTCTGCTTCCTTTCTCGTTAACTTCTCATTCTTTTTTATGGACGAGTTAGCTACTCACTACCTGACATTGCGGGTCAAATGTGGTTTGGCAAGGATTTTGTTCTGATGGTACTTGCTGAGACCTTGATTGGCTTGGACGCTATTCTTCGAGGCACGACCACTACATTTGTCGGCAGCCCCTTGTTTCTTTAAGTAAGCTTAAAGCCTTTCTTTCCCATTTATCTCAACAGTCTTTTAGGCACACTGTCGGTTGAAAACATACAGCCCTCGGTGCCTAGATTAATTACCTTTGGGTTTTCAATAATTGGTTTATTTCCTCTTTGAGCCTTTGTCAAAGGCTTTCTGTTATGCCCTTGAACGGGTTAGTTTCACCCCAACTCAACTATTACTATCAATTTTACTAGTTTCTCTCAATCTATCTCTTAACTCTTTATAGATCTAGCTAATGGAGAAAGTAAACCTCATGCAGAAACTGACTACTGATAGGTATAGTGCAGCGAGCCATGTTTATCCCCCTTACTATCAGATATGTACTATCGAGGTGGGTTGGACGCAGCATCTTTCCTTTCTGACGGGAGCAGACATTACCTGGCAGTGCTCCTGGTAGCGAATCCCCATCATGACTTTGATCACCATGGACCATCCCGACATCCTGCTGATTGGCTTACGACAGTCTGCTTTCTATTACCCACACCGGATCATGAGGCAGTTTGGCCATAGTCAGATCGTATTCCACAGTGTTCATGGTTGCTTGTACTCATCTTCACTTCAAGCCCCATTTCTGGTGCAGTATCAGGAGGCTTAGCCATCTCGCTCTATGATGGAGATGCAGGAGCTACAGTGCCCAAAATTCCCTGACGAGTACAAGGCATGGCTGATCCAAGACAAAGAGAAACGAAACAAATAGAAAGAAAAATAGGAAGCGAAGATGAGGATGATTTGAGAAACTTGCTTTATTTTTTAGATTTCATAGCCTTCTTTTTTATTATTTTTAGAGTTTGGCACTTGCACACCTGTCTTATTTTCAAAATCTTGTAACTGATGCTGAAAATGAAGTATTCCACATTTAATTTGAAAAAAAGATTTGTATTTATCTTAAGTTTTTCAATTTTTGCAATGTGAATGATTTTATTATCAGAATTTAAAGACAAATTTACATTGATCATACTTGGATTCAAAGTTGGCTAAAACAAAGAAAGTGGTCGGACTTCTTAAATGAAGCTGCCTACGTATCCCAAGAAAGTGGAATCAGGCCTTAACTTAGTTCGAGCTCGGTTTACTCTCGGGTATTAACATTCTTCTTTTATGATACCCTAACTTTTACCAAGGTCACCATTTCGGGTTTTCGACTTTGCGGGCTGCTCTAACTTTTGCCTGGGTCGCATTTTCGATTTTCAACTCAGTGAGCTTTTATTTTTTTTAATTTTCTCTCAAGAGTAGTACTTTTTGAGATGGTCCAAGTTAATCGGTGTGGAGAACGTATTGCCATCCAAGTCCATGATGATTACTGCTCCATCGGTCATAATAGTTTTGATCAGAAACAGCCCGGACCAATTGGCTTGAACTTGCTCCTTGGTTCAAAGGTGGGAGCCTTAATCTCCTTAAGAACCAAGTCACCTTATCTCTAGTCTCGGGTCTTGATTTTCTTGTTGAATGCACGAGTTATCCTCTTTTGGTATCCTTGCATGTGAAATAAAGCCAGTAGTATTCTTTCATCAAACAAGAGCAGTTCTTCCATCCGATTTCTCTGCTATTCTGCCTCTGAAATACTGGCCTTAGCCATTACTCTTAGTGAAGGAATTTCCACCTCAATGGGCAACACCGCTTTCATCCCATGCACTAAAGAATAAGGCGTGGTTCATGTTAAAGCTCTAATTGACATCCTATACCCCTAGAGTGCAAACGGTAGATATTCCTGCCAATCTTTATGTGAGCTGGTCATCTTTTCCAGAATCTTATTTACATTCTTATTTGCTGCTTCGACTACCCCGTTGGTTTGTAGCCGATATGGTGACGACTTGTGGGCCGCTATCTGGTATTCTTCAAAAAGGTTCAAGACCTCACCTTGAAAGTGTGAGCCATTATCTGAGATGACTTGCGACGCACTGAATCTCAGGAGCATCCAAAGCGACAATTTACTAATAGGGGTGTAAAAATTAAATAACTATAATACTTATACATGCCAAAAAGAAGATATTATAGAGTTATATAGTACAGACCCAAATAAAATCTTTTTGGAGTACATCGAACAATACAAGAAATAGGTGGATAACCACAAAACTAGTACTACGTGGCCGAAGAAGGCTGGGAGGAAAACCAGAAACTCTTAATTAAGGCTCTATGTCTGCATCAACGTACTCGTCAATAAGCGTTTCTAGATCTTTAGAATCTGTCATGGAATGCCAGAGAAACTTACACCAACATACAAATATTTTCATGTAACAGGTCAAAACACGACAAATAAAAAACTTGTCGGCTAATCATGACAGTGATTATGATGAAAAATGATGCAATCAATTTAATTTTCTAATCTAATTTAAATTTAAGTTATTTTAGGTTCTCCCAACCGAGGTGAACCATCCGAAAACCCCAGAATCCTAATCACGCTGACCAAGTCTATCGACCGATAAAGAGCATTTCTTAAGTCGTGGGACGACTACGTAGCGGACTAAGCATCCAGCCGAGTCATCACTGACGGCAAGGGTATAGACAAGTCAACACTCAGGCTCTCAACTCTCAGGTCAAGGTCAAATGCGAGATCGCAAAATCTAACTCCTATTATTACTCCACCCCAACCGCATTCACAAAAAATATACATCATAAACAATAGGGTGCATTTAGCACTTGGGGCAAAACCATCCCAAAACAAATCAGGTCATATAGCCAATATCACGACATTCCAATTCCATCAATCACGGTACAAACCCTAAGATTCAATTTTTATTCTTTTCTTAAAATAAAATGGTGAACCTCGTAAATGTTAGAGGTAATACTGCCAAGATCATTGTTTTTGTAAACGATTTTCGGTAAAAAATTAACTGGACGGGCAAATGCCGAAATGGGCTCCAGATAAAACTTTTAAAGTTAAACGATCACAATAAAACCCGTGCAACCAGAGTTAATTTAGAATAATACCTTTTGTCGATCGATTCTTCAACTACGATTTTGATTCCAAGTTGAAGCTCCAGCTAGATCTTCAACTGTATTTCTATACGCGATCCTCGAACGTATTGTGGGCTACGAACTATCGAAAACTCGTACTGGCAAAACCCAAATATATTTTAGTCTGGAAAGACAAAATATGATATATGATATATGAGATATCAAACTGATTCAGCCTACCTGCATATATATAGGGTTACAATAGGGACTTAAGAAGTAATTATGAGTAAGACTTCCAGTGGAACACAGATACCTTCCAGCCGTTTCTGCAATTATAGAAAGACGCAGCAATTTTTACAATTTTCATAAAACAGTGAATTACAGTTCACAGCACTAAAAAACTATAATTGCACTCTAACCCATAATCTCAAGACCTTTTTACATAGAGCTCATGTTATTAAATACTTACCATTTCTCCCCACGTTAAGATTCTCGATACCAGCCAATTAAATTTAATTACTGA